>APFE030050875.1:0-33351 GCA_000404065.3 Pinus taeda
AAAACAACTCATGCAAAATAGTTTTCTCCAAATGAGCTCAATTAACTCTCTATTTATACTCTCCAGAGGGATTCAAATAGACATGTCTTTTGGAGTAGGGCTGACTTGGCATCTAGAGACAATTTTGACCCAAATTACATATTTGAAAATCCTTTTTATAGGCTATAAATAAGCCTTTGACTTTGATACAAATAATAATGAGCATGAAGGACATGCTTAAATAAAATAATTATTTGACTTGGGCATGGAACCCATGCTTGAAAAATAAAATTCCATTTTTCTTCTTTTTGTTTTTACATAAAATATATAATGACATAATTACAAAGATAATCATGAAGACCAAACCTAGTTACATTTTCCAACACAAAGAAGAACGATGAATGTAATATCAATGTGTATGATGAAGAGGGTGGTACAAATAATGATAAGAGATTGGTATCTTGGTTACTTCCCTTCTTGAAGGTAGCCTAGGAAAATTGTCCAAATTAGAGAGAAATATTTGGTTGATAAGGTTAGGATGGTTTATTGACTAGGTGAGTTCATGGCTGTAACACCTTCCTCCCACATCTACCGAAGCAACCAACCAGTGGAGGTAAACATGCGACGAGAGACCATTATGATATGATTTGACCTCCTAAGTCACATTAAGGAAGTGGAACCAACAGAAACACACCATACATACATTCAACATCAACATTAGGATCCCTAGGAACCAATCCAACCTTTCTGCCAACCAACCCATGGGTCCCACTGAGCTTTTGGACATCTTGAACTCTGGACACTCTCATGCTTTGGGCATGCCAACGTCCAGGGACCTCTGGACCCTCTCACATCCCTGCAAGCCAACATCCAGGGGCTCTTTTTGTTAGTGCTTTGCCGGTGTCCCTAGGGTTTGAGCCAATTTTTCAGGCCCAAAGCTCAGGTCATTGCCCATAATTGAATCACATCTTCAGAACAATAAAATAACATGGAAATGATAGTATAAATGCAATCACTTGAATGAGACCTTGACTAGGCCCCTAATAGCCATGATAGGCATTTCGTCAAACATATCATGAATATGTAATCTATAGGTGTAAATAACAGATCTGAGCATAAGGTTCTCATGCTTAGCTGAGAATCGCTAAGAAGCATTGATGCCTGAATGTTTTGATCATTCATTTACAAGTAAAAACATGATGAGAGCCATACAGGCTTTTGTCATAAAACACATGAATAACTGGCATAATAACAACATAAATACTCATGAAATAATGACCATATAAACCGTATATAATCTAGTATAATACTCATAGAAATACAAGGATAAATAACTTCATATTGATGATGAAAAATCCAAACTCGGGATCGGATTTCCACGTTCCACTCGACTGTAGATTGGTTGAGCCAAATCTCTCTTCAACCATTCACCCCCGTGCCATATTCCAAGCATGAATGTGGGATCTCATAGAACACATCAATCCGAAACCATCCACGGCTTCCAGAGGCCATCCACCTCAACCCATCAAACAATGATTCCACCTCATGGTCGGAAATAGAAAAACCATCATTAGATTGGTCTCTTACCAAGCCTTCCAGGGCTTCTAGAGCATTTGTTCCAACCAAGGTTTCAATACTAGTAACTTAACCCATAATTACTGTCGACCTTCTAGAGCATTTGTTCAACCAAGGTTTCCAGGACTAGTAACTCAACCCACCAAGGGTTTCCAAAGCGTTTGTCCAACCAAGGATTCCAGGGCTAGTAACTCAACCCAAGATGTTATAGGGATTCCAGAGCATTTGTCTAACCAGGCTTCCAGGAACTAATAATTCAACCCAAGCTAAGGAAACATGAGAACCAACCAAAACAAAACAAGGAAATAAACCCATAATCTCCATGACTATCTAGGAAATGGAAAGGCTAGGCAATTCACTGTCAATCCAGGAAATCCTGCATGCCAGTGACAGATCATGACCAATAATCCACATGCATATGCCATGCATGCAAAAACTAGTGAGGAAAAAATACATGCAACTTGGTACCTGCAAGCAAATCCAACTGTAGGTGCTAATCCCAATGTCCTCTTGCACTTTCCTACTCTTCCTTTGCCTTTTTGCTTGAAAAATCCAAGTATGCCACACTCTCCAAGAGTGCTCCAAGAAAACTCTAAGTATCCAAGGGTATGTGTGAGAGAGAGAATAATGAGAGAGCTCCAAAACTGAATTGACAAAAGGTTACCAACTCATCTTTAGAAGCCTTTTTATGAATGAGACATCTATTTTCTCCATTTTCCATTATTTTTCTTCATTTTCTTCCTCACATGCAATCTGTGACCTTTCACACCCATTTTCTCCTAATTTCCATTATTTCCATAAATAAATGTGCCAAATGCCATTTTACCTTTCTAAAGCCTTAGCCATTGCCTTTGCCAATTTCCTTAGCCATTAATAATCAAATGAACACCCACACTAGGATGTCTTGCCAAAAACTCATCTTGGAATAAATGTCCCATCAACTGTGGTTATTATTTTGCCTTTATTAACTTTTATTACATGGAATTTTCACCAGGGCTGTTACAACGGCCTTAGTATTAGGCTTTGATTTATACCTTCAATGCGAGGATGCTAAATATATTTGTGATGGCAATTAATGGAGCAACATACATAATTGTCTAGGTGGTTGTTACTTTAAATATTAAGGATACCCCAGTTGTGTTTCAAGGAGAACCAAGCCATATTTCCTAATTTTGTGGTGGTTCTTCTTTGTATTTAAGGAGGTCGGATTTGAATTTCATGTCAAGGCATGTTAGAAAACCAACATTTATAGTTGTAAATCCAGGCTACAATGTGTAGGGGTGATATCCATATCAATGATTACTTTATTAATCATTACAATTATGCTTCCATTTCCCCTCAAACATGGAACTTTACAAATATCCACCATCAACAAACGAACCTATCCAAAGATCCACCATCCATGAGGATTTGCATTGAACGACATTGCACAAGACTTTACATTGAGTCATCTTCATGGGTAGTTCATACCAACATATGAGCAATAATATTAAAACTTTCTTAATATATATGCCTCAATGATGAGAATACACTTCACAAAATAAATTTGGCATAAAAAACTTATCTACCAAGACAATTGGTCATCTATATTAAGTAACAAGGAGCTATATAAATGTCCCACCAAAGGGCCCCAAATAAGTCTAATGATTTCTTGTTACATGTACATAAATTCCCCACAAATCATTGCTTTAAATGCTACAACTATCATCATAATGACCTAAGTACAATAAGCTTAAGGGGTTAGCACAAACAATGGTAGCCAATGTTGCCGGGCATTTGGCGAGTTCTGTGCCAATAGGTGAACAATTGAATCTCCCTAGGTTGGGCACACTAGTCTACACCAACATGTTTATTAGTGATGAAGTCCAAAAATGTGGGGATCATCCACTGGGTTTCACTGTGAGTTTTTGCATGGAGAAGAATCATAGAAGCATAATATAGTGTGTCCATTACGTATTTTACTAGATCCAAGCTATTAGTAAATCTATGATGAACATATGGGGTAGTTTCTAATTATTTTCATGATCACTTTTATTGACATATTATATTATATTATAATCTTGATATCTAGTAGCCCAATGGGTTAGCTTGAGTGGTTGAGTATTGTGAATTACAAATAGGAGGCCATGGAGCCAATTCGTTACATTGGCTACGCATGTGGATGTTGTGGGCCTCACTCGATGTCCCTGTTGGGTTGGGTTAAATTGCAATTTGCCTGTCTACCTTGGGTAGCATCCTCGAAATGATGAGAAGTGCCTAGTGGGTTTCTTGGGATGTGCATTTAATTTAAAGAAAAATATTCTTGGTATTGAGGTTTCTATAGATTTAAGTTAGGATTAAGCAAGTTTTTTTAAACTTGTATTGATTTTGGATATGGAGCATTGTTCTTTGACAAAGCGATCATGCATAAGAAAAAACCTTGTATATAAGATAGATAGGGAGGGAATCATAGGTGATTTTGGTAAATATTAGATGATGTTGCAGCTATGTCTTTACATGTGGTCATAGTCATACAATGATGAACAACTTTTAAGAATGGTAATTTCTTTGTTTTGGCAGTGAAATTATGATTTGTTTTCTTTTCCACACGCACACATACTACAACTAATGTCATAATACCATTAATTGCATCAATAAATGTGTCCACTTGAAATCACAATCCATTCTAACATTTGCTTTTAGCGTTGACTATTTTTGTAGCATATATAATATTTGTAGGCTTTTGCATGTTTGATCCGAATTAGATCATCATATAATTTGTGATCTATTTTGGTATTTTCTATGGAAAAAATTGGAGAACTTGGCATGCATGATCCATTATAATTGCATGCCCTATTGTAGCAAATTGGGGTCCAAAACCTTTCATAGTCATTTTGATGTATTTAACAATGTTTTTTAGTTTGTATTGTCTAGCATTATTTTCTATACCTTGACATTGATTTACACTCTGAGACCTTTCTAATGGAGCAAAAATCACCTCAGTCTTGGAGTTTGTATGTGAAATTTATGCCACTTGAAATTTAACCTACCTTGTTAACCACCATTGTATGAGTAGATGCCACATCAACACCCCCATTACTTGCACATGGGGCTAGCCATGTATGCATTTTCAAAAAGTTTCTAAAAGGTCCAAAACCTTACCACAATTAACAGTTGAGGGTATTTCTTGTGTTTGGCTATCTCTTTATGATCCTATTGTTATCATTGTTCTACTGTTGAGATTTTCTATGTATAATGTCTTAATGATTCACGCCACATAATTATAAATCATTAGAAGTAATGATCAAGAATAGAATATCAATCTTTTATAAGAAAAATCAACACTATGTGGCTATTAAAGCTATGTTAAATATTGGGCTACTAATAGGAGAAGGGGTCCCATTCTTTAACATTGTATCTTGTTCTATCACTGTGAAAAACCTTTGAGAGTAGTATTTCATGAGCATAACGGGGGGGAGAAGAGGATAGACCTCACCTTCTAGTTGGGTTTTCTAGGATAAATTTAGTTTTCATTTATGTGGATGGTGTGCTTGTGTGCTTGCACTTCGATTTCTTATTTCAGTTTATTTCATAAATTTGAACAAAGTTAATAGTTAGTTAATATGGTGTCTAAGAAAAAATATTTTTCATAGTCTAAGATTTTAGAATATTATAAAACTTGTCGTGATGAGTTGTTCTACGAATATTTTTCGGGGTGGGGGGGATTCTATAGCAGTAGTTTAGGCCACATTGTCAAAAGGTAACCCTATAATGAGTTTCCATTCTTTGTATGTGCATGTTGGCATTATGGCACAGGTGTTGTCCTTGATGGCAACTCACTCTGGTGACAGATCACAGTTCAGGTTCTCAGAATGAAGGAAACGATATATACGCAGGTTCAAATTGACGAAGCGGCGTATATACGCGGGTTAGACGTTCACAAGGCGTGTATGCGTATACACTCACTTTCACCCAAGAAAAAGCGCATACATGTGGGAGAACTTATTTTTGGTTCGTGGTATTTAGTCCTTGGTATTTGAACCTATGGTTTTGGGCCATGGTTTCTCGTTAGAAGTGTTGATCCCAAGTATTGGGTCCATGGTATTGATTGGTTATGGTTTTGGACCGTGGTATTGTGAAAGGCCTAAGACTATAAAAGAGGAAGGAGATCATTTGGCAAAGGATAAGCTGAATGATTGAATATCTGAAAAAGCGTTAGATCTGGAATACTAGTGATTGGGTTATGGTACAGATCTGGATTTGAATGAAGAAGGAACCTGAGCGCAAGGAGAAAGATATGTTCTATTGATGGGTCAAAATTTTAAGTCTTGAATAATAATATCTTTGTATGATTTTGATCTGTTATATGCGACGCATGCTTGATCTATAAAACTGGTAATCTGGGTGAACTAATGTTTGAATGAGTGAATTATCCTTTATAGATCTGTACGCAGTTTCAGTGAAGCGAAGACGCGTATACACACTGGTTTTGTGAATAAAAACAACGTATACGCAGGTTGGTCCAAACACAGAAGCGTATGCACGCAGGTTTCTGGTTGTTGAAATAGTGTACGCCTCTTATGTTCTAGCTGCTTCTGTTTATTGCTGCAGTGATCTGGGTTCATAATTGGTGTGTGGATACTGTTACAGTGTTTTGGATACAGCTGTTAGAGAAGTGTCTATTTGATTCAGTTTTAAGTGGTAAAAAGGAGATTGTTGATGATTGATTGTTGTTCATGGATCCAGTCTGAAAATTTATGAAACGTGGTCCCTGGAAGAAAAGAGAAGGTTGTAGTCTTCTGGAGGTAGCAGCCCGCGTACTAGTATCCCAGTTAGTACAAGAGCTAAGGGGGTTTTAGCTCCCTTCCAGGAGAAGCTCAAGAACGAGAGAGGGTTGTAGCTCTTTGCAGGTAGCAGCCTGTGTACTGGTAAAGGACTGCACTAGTACAAAATCATTGTAAACAGAAGTTTCTAATTAAAAGAAGATAGAGACGAATTACAACAGGTGGTTTTCACCACATTGGGTTTCCACCTTATATCTTGTGTTCTTGTGTGTGATTGTCTTCTGCTCTGTTTTACTGTTCTTGGTTACTGTTTATATGGTTCTGATGCACAGATTAATGATCAACCTCTGTAGAATAAATTAAATTATAAGTCTGCAGGGTATACGCGAGTTTTCTTATCTGTAGTTGCGTATATACGTGATTTTATCTAACTGAAGTAGCGTATATGTTTTGGGTTTGAAAAAGAAAATATTGACTAGATAATACTGATTCACCCCCCCCTCTCAGTATTATTTCCAACAATGCATATTTATGATTGAAGCAAAGGGAGAAGAGGATAGACCTCACCTTCTAGTTGGGTTTTCTAGGATAAATTTGGTGTTCATTTATGTGGATGGTGTGCTTGTGTGTCTGCAGTTCCATTTATTATTTAAGTTTATTTCATAAATTTGAACAAAGTTAATAGTTAATTAATCTGGTGTCTAAGAAAAAATATTTTTCATTGTCTAAGATTTTAGAATATTATAAAACTTGTCGTGATGAATTGTTCTAGGAATATTTTATATAGTTTATAGATCAATGTCAATATTAAAAAAAATACAAATTATTTTTCCTTGAGTGCATTAAATCTAATTTAAACTCAATTACAAGTTTGTAGGTTGTGGAAAAATTGAGAAATTGAGTGCAAAAATTAGAATCGTGGAATAAAATACCAGCAATATAGATATGAAAAAGGAAAAGGAAAAAGCTAAAATATTTTATTAAAAATTTATAGCCCTTCAAAATTTATTTTTCAAAACAAATTTACCAAAAAAAATCTTAAAACATAAATATTCCAAAAATAGAAATTTTGAAAAATGTGAATTTCCAAAATTAGTATGAAACCTTTGATTTGTATTTGAAGTATATGAGTATTATAGAGGAATATATCCCCATAATTTTTGTCTCATGAAATTCATTTAGTTAATTAGTATTTTGTCTCATGAAATTCGTTTAGTTAATTAGTATGTCGATTCATTTAGTTAATCAATATGTGATTGACATAATGTATCATTTAAACAAAAATCGAGTTGGTTGAATAGTCTCATCCACCAACTAACTAAAATTTTGGAAGTTGCTACTTTTTTCTCCTTATTGAAATGCTATATAGGACATATGATATTATATAGGACATATGATATTATGTAGGAAGGTTGGAGATTGTGAAGATATTTTGAGAAATATAATACATTATTAATTTTATTTTGTTAGTTTATCAAGGTTTATAATTTTCATGTATGTAATTATATATGTTTATTGTTTTAGTGATTACATTGTTCATTTGTGTACCTTCGTAGTGTAGATTAGTTGTTGACAGGGTCTTCTGTTAAGGCATTTTTTGTGTATAGGTCACAAGTTCAAATCCCAACTTAACCTGCTATTTTTATGTTTTAGATTTTTTAGTATTTTTTCTTAACACTCCTTATGTATATAGGTCACAAGTTCAAACCCCAAATTAACCGTGCTATTTGTTTTTCTTGCATAAGTTTTTCAAACTCTTCAATCATGGTATGTCAATTTGATATATAATTTCTATTGCAATATATATTTTTTATTTGTTTTTATTTTATTTTTTTAACTTTTAATGGGATAGGGGATTTATTTTCTCACGATCTTCAATTGGTCATTCCTTTTTTGACTTCATAACTTGATATGTGGTCTTCATGGGTATGTTTCTTTCTACATGTTCTATTTTCCATCTAAAGTTATTTCTTTGGGATTTTTCATTTCTAGCAAGACTATGTTGCAGGTTTGTATATCATGTTCAAACGACTCGATTTTACAATATGTGAATGCTGAAGCTTCTTCTATTGTTTACTTCATATTTTTTGCACTTTTCTCTATAATAGATTTTCAACGATTTTTTTTTAATACTTGAATTATTGGTGCTAATTGAGTGTCACTCATATTCAAAAAATAATTTTGCTAGATTTATTTCTTTATTTTTGACTAGTTCCACGTGTCTCCATTGTTGTATTCAATTTCACACCATTTATTTCCCAAATCACATAGTGTGTTGTGTTGGGGGAAACATGGCCAATTTCTTTTATCATAGTAGCCTTCTCTTTTCCATTATTTTTGACATTCTCTTATATGGTATTTTGTTGTCTTCTCTAAAACTTTGGAATCTCCATTGTTATAATATATTTTCCTCCAAATATTTCTATGAAATATATTATTGTTGATGCTTATATCTATAATCAATGAGCATGGGTGTTCCACCAATGGGTATATCTGCCATGTAAATGTTTCTACAAGTGATTGAAGTCAATCATGTTCTCTTATATTAGTTGAAATCTTATCCACATATAATATTGATGGTTATTGCTCATTAAATCTTAACAAGGTTGGTTCCTTATTTGCAATAATCAAACTAGGGAATTGTCTTCTTGTCCTTTAATAACTAGTACACCATTGATTGTGAAACATCTTTCGGTTTTGCTTCAATTCCCCGACATTCTTTTTCTTTGGATTTGAAGTCTTTTAGTTTCGAATAATACATTTTAGTCTAAAAGTTACATCCTACAAATAGTGGTGGGCCTAAGTCCAATTCTCCACTTGTGTTAGGTTCTATGCTAGCCTTTGTTTCATGGGTTATTGGGTATAATTACTAACAAAGTTTGCATCTATCTTTACTAGGGGCTTTGAACTTAGCTTTCCTTCTGCAAGGGCCATATTTATGATGATAATTTTACCATTCAGTTTGAGTTTTATTTTATATTTCTCCATGGTTATAGTTGCTTTCATTCTTCTTCCCCAAAGTTAGCCAATGAGACCTATGTATGTCATAATTCCCTCAAACAGGTCATTCACTTTAATGTCTGCTATAATTTTAACTACCTTTATTTTTGTTTGGACACTCTTTAATATACCAATTACTTGTACAATTTTTAATTATCTAGCTTCAAGCAACTCCTTAATGTTGTTAATTCATGTTTACACATATTGATCCATGTTGACTTTGGAACATTTTTACATTGGATCCAAGTCAACTAAATCTTGAGGAACTTGGAATCCAACAATTTGAAGATGAACCTAAAGGTGGTGATATTTTAGTATGTGATACCATAATTTTTCATGAGTTACATATATAGATTTGGTGTGTTGCAAACTCCCAACATATTCACGTAGTTAAGGAATCTGGCTAGAACATTATCTTCATTTTGTAATTTCAATAATTCTTCAATAACATATTCTCTTTTTTTTTTTTTCATTAGGTTGGGTGACTACTTGGTACCATTTTGAATTCATTTCTCTAAACAGTTTAGTAGCTTCATTCACGTTGTCTCTAGTTTGTTGGATTCAAGACACTATTTTTCTTTTCTCTTCACTAGTATGATGATTTTTGTAATGTTTCTATACATATTATCTCTTTATATTGCTCCAATTTAAATTGGTGACCATGTTCATTTTTATGAAGTTAGGTATCTCCAGTTTTGATACTGATTGTAGAATATTAACAATTCTTCTATTCCTTGATTTTTCCAACATGATTCAGAAATCATAATGTATGGTTGTCATGTTGAGTTTTCTATTTCATGTGACTCCTAACAAGGATAGATTTTGTGAATATGAAAAGTAAAATTGAGGTAATGTTTTCTTAGCAGATGACTCAACAATTAAAATAATAGGGTGTTTAAGGGTCAAGCTACTACTCAAAGATGGAAGGAGTGAGAATCTCCCAGTGTCCTAAATATTCCATGTCTAGCCAAATACTTGATATTTGTAAGTAATATGAGCAATGCAAGCATGCATACTAAATTTGAAAATGAAACATGTAAGATGGTTTGATGAACAATGTTATTGATGTGGGAGTTTGGATTGAGATTTTGTACAACTTGTCAGGAAGCACTATAAATGATGCGTGTGATGGTTCTATTGTTCCTAAGAGTAGTGATGAAGAAGATGGGACCCTTACTATCCATGGATAGGACTATGACATATTGGAGAGAAGAGCCTTGAACAAGCATTACATGGTAAATGTATGGTCTCCTACACCTGTGTAGGAGACTAAGACCATAGCTCTCCTACAACCATTAGCTATACCAAGTCAACATGGGGAAGAATTTTCAATGGATTTTATTATAGGTTTACCCAAATTTGAAGGAAAGAATTTCATTATAGCAGTAGTATATCAACAAAAAAAGCAAGCCCATTTTTTCTCTTTCTCATCCTAAGCAGATATTGTGGCAACATCATTCATGGAAAAAATCCAAAAGCTATATGGTATACTAAAGACTATTTTAAGTGACAAAGATCTAATTTTTATCAAAACTTTTTCAACTGAATTATTTTATTATTGGGTACTCAATTGGCTTATAGCTCAGTTTACCATCCTCAATTTGACGGGTGAAACAATATTGTGAGTAAGTTTTTACGATGATATCTTCATTGCTTTCCCTTGGAAGAATGCTGGTACAAATTATCCTTCCACACTGAATCAAAAATGTCATCATCTAGGGAATTTTATGGATATCATCCTCCACTCATCACATCACCCATGAAAGGGACTATAAAGGTTCAAGTAGTGGAGGACCACATATGGCGTTGGAACACATGAACATTCAAGAGAGTTTGGTAAAGAATGTGATGCATTATTTATTGATATGATACATATAGATAAATCCATTTATGACTCTTGGTTTCATCTTCCAAGAGGTCTCTTGGACTCGTCATAACTATTCAAATTCACTTGTGGCTTTTCTCCTTTCCCTCAAGTGAATAATATAAATTTACAAAATCCAAAAGTATAGTATTTCTAACATTTCCTCCTTAATCCAAAGGGGTGTATGAGTCCACTTAGGGAAATTTTGAGGTCTAAAATGAGCCTCCTAAGGAAAATAACAAAATAGTAGTTAAAATAATTAAATAAGAGTTATGCATTTTTAAAGGAAAATAAATAGTTTTTTTTACTCTCACTCTGGCTCTAGGCTCTGGTTCTAGTCATGGCCCAGGCTCCCTTAATAGGTCTTCAAAACTTTAATTTGATTTCCAATTACTGATATTTCCCCATGTTATATATGAGGTCAAAAGTAAAAAATCTCTCTAGTACAAGATGTGTCAATCCTTGAGAATGAAATCTATGTTATGACCGATATATCTTCTTATATATTGATGACCATTGCAAAGAAGTGATCTATACAAGATGAATCTTTACTATTGCAAGGTTCTTATGTTTGAAACATATGTTTGAATGATGATTATTCTTTCTAAAATGATCACATGGATGAAGACCAAAACACTGATATTTTATATGGCCAACTCAATGAAAACATTGGCATTTAGGAATCTGATGTGGAAGTGAAGCAAGTGAAGATGGAATTTTAAAGAAACCTAGCGCTTTGATACTAGATTGGTTTAAAATAGTCTAGAATTGGAAAGACCACTTTATTTTTGTATACAAAACCAATTTGATTCTTGTTGTTGATGAATTCTTCCCAACATATGATGATGGGCTTAGGAAGTGCAAGTGGAACTTCTTTATATTCATTTAAATATGCTCCTAAAGTTACACCATTGATTTGATCATGAGATGGACGGTGATAGGAATCTTTCTTAGCCTCAAACTAATAGTTGTTACGTGAAGGAATAGTTCATAATGATGAATCTTTTGTTGTAATTCATATTGATGGAGTTGAAAGTCAATCTTGAATAACTTGATTTTGTCTTGGAAATATTATAAATAAGTTTGAACATTAATAAGAGTTTCTTTGTTGATTGTGATCATATTGTTGACAATGGAAAGTATTGGATTTTTTGGTAGCTCTAATACTTTATCAATTCAAGCCATTAAAAATTAACTTAGACCGCAAAGGTTTTTTTGCAACTCCATCATTTAACATTTAGCTCAAAAAAATAATGAGAAAAAAATAAGTAACGACTTGGGCTTTCAACACCTCAAGTGGAAAGGAGAGTCTAGGCATTGTAAGAAACTAATAACCTTCCAATGTCAATATCAATGGTAAGAAATGACACATGTATAATTGTTAAAAAACCATGCAATAAACTTTACGAAACTATTGATCTTCATCTTATCAACAAATATTATCTTGGGATAGTACCGTCATTACATGAAAAAGAAGCAAGAAAGACTCCAAACCTATATTCTTTGCCAAAAAATATATTATCCACTTAGGCATTAAAATGATTCAAGAAGAATTCAACCACCTTTGCAAACATTGTTGAAGAAAATAAACTCCAGATGCAAATTGTTTCTTCATCAATACTAACCATTTGAGATGTACAATGAAAGAACACAGATTAGAGTGCCTGAAATGTTATGGAACGAAAATCTCACTAGAAATTAGAGGATTTAAAGGCTATTTAAAAAGATAAATTGTGCCAACAGTGAGTCCAATAGTCACTTCTTTCAAAACTGGTTCCATTTGAACCTTGCAGTTTAATGAGGTCCCATGTCAATATCCAGCTAGGGATTATCTTTTGGTCCACAAAATCCTTTTTCTTTGATATATTTTCTGCTAGTTGGGGAATTGAAGTTTAGTTTAAGATTGCATTAATGAATATTTCTGTGCAAAATTAAAGAGTAAAAACATTGTTTTGTGGCAATGTTGAAACATCCATCACTCTATAGGAAATTTGATGTTGAATGTATCAGTAGTAAATGCTTTTTCTATGTGGTTCACTATTCATAGAAATTGTGACCACTACGTCCTACGTCTAAAGATATCATTTCTTCCCAGCTCAAACACAAAGCTTGACTTCGAGAGTGTCCAAAGAATTGAACCTATGACCTCACGATAACACATATGCCTTAATGATAGAGACTCAACCAACTAAGCCCCTCAAACTTAGAAACAATAATAAATGTTACCAACAATGATATGCCAAAAGGAACTCAATCATTATCCTTAAAAAAATGATATCCACATTGATTTCATAACAACCACGAAGTAATTGATTGGTATTTCTAGCTCTAACTAAGGCTGATACATGAAAATGAATTCAATCATTTTTCTAAGTCAAAACCATGTAATTATTTCCAAGAATTTAAAAAAGTTGATATCCACATTGATTTCACAATGACCACGAGGTAATTGATTGGTATTTCTAGCTCTAACCAAGGCTGATACACGAAAATGAACTCAATCATTTTTCTACGTCAAAACCATGTAATTATTTCCAATGATTTTAAAAAATTGATATCCACATTGATTTCACAACGACCACGAAGTAATTGATTGGTATTTCTAGCTCTAAATTATGAGAGCTTCATTTCCACAACCATAGGATAGATGCTAAACAAAATTTAGTATTTTGTCAACCACTCCTAAAACATGTTCCTAAATGGAATGTTTGTATCTATACGGGTTGCATCCATTGATGGGGATGGAATTTCTCTATTTCCCCTTAGAAAAGTTTCACATAGCCTTGTATTATGAAGCAATTTTCCAATAAAATTTTAAAAGTTGTTTCCAAAGACTTAACTCAATACATCAATAAATACACTATTGATCCAATAAGCATGGATGACTCTCAAGACTACTTGATATAGAACCTTTGAAAGCTAACTTTGTAGTAATGATGGTGAAGAATGAAGAGTTCAAAGTACCTGTATACAAAAGAAGCGCATCTGTAATAGTCATGTACGTGGAGACGATCATAAAGAGAAAATTTAGTTTTGGAGCGCAACATGCAAATCGAAGTTCTAAACTGATGTTAATAGCCATCAATTTTTCATCGAACATCTTAGCCATACTCATGTGATATCCGCCCATTAAGAAGCATTGGGAATAAACATGGTCGAGATGCATGTTAGAACACACTAGAAAAAAATGTGTAGTAATGGTTATTGATGTGGGATTGCCTAATTTTTTAGGGGCTAAATTTTTCCAATTGACTATTTTTTGAACATTTTCTTAAAAAAATATTTAACCATTTCGTTAAAAATTCAGTTATTTTTCTCACACACACATGTGATTAAATTGATAACATTTACCAAAATATTACCATTTTTAATAACAAATTACTTTATTTATTTATTGAATATTCGTCTATACTCTATATGTATTGTTTTTCAAACTAAAATAGTCACCTATAATACTATACGTAGGCATCATATTTGAATACTTAAAAAATACCCTATGCAAGATGCACCTCAATTTGGCTTGTAATTTGTATGGTGTGGAAGAATAACCTAATTTGTCTTCTACCTAGCACACAACTATTGAATCTTTTCATGACATTCAAGTCTATGTTAGAAAATTCTAGGCATAGAGAAGATGCATAAGAGAAGTAATGACATGGAAAGAAAAGGAGACCCAAAGTGAGGCATAATATTGAGGAAAATTATGGTAAAAGAAATATCACTAGACTTCTGGTGCTCTTTGAATGAGGATGGCGATTTGAATCCTGCAACTTGAGAATTAGAAAAAAAAGCTAAGGTAGAAAGGCAAGGTAGATCCCTCACACATTGCAAAGGCTAAATGGACCAACATATCTACTCATGTAATTGTTGGCACCGAGCAAGGTACACAAAAGGCCACAAGTCCAATGAAGAAGAAAAATTATTGACATAGAAGTCATGGAAAAGAAAGGAGAGGATGCATGGGTTTCTAAAACAATTAACAAAAATAGGAGGACCACAAAACTCATGGTCGAGGAAGGTCACACACCATGGCTCTAATACCACTATAATAATACTTGAAAAATGAAAGAGATATTGATAAGGCGTGTGATGCATTATTCAATCATTGGATACACATAAATACATCGATTTATGACCATTGGTTTCATCTCCAAAGAGGTATCTTGGACGACTCATGAATATTCAAATTCATTTGTGGATTTTTGACTTTCTCTTAAGTGAATAAGGTAGATTTACATAATCCCTAAGGATTATGTTTCCAACATAGGGCACTGACAAGAGTTTCTCAAACTATTGAAGGACAACTTTATTATAACAAAAATAGAATGATACAACAAGTAGATCAAAATTTCAGCGAAAGGGGATTTGAAGTGGGGAATTGGTTATTTTTTAGGCTACAACCATATAAGCATATGTGCCTCAAGCAACAAAAGAAAGCCAATAAATTAACACACTAGTATTATGGCCCCTATAAGTTGTTGCAAAGGATTGGAAATATGGTTTACATATTGGAGTTGCCTCCATCTTAATGTGTGCATATTATTCCATGTTTATTGTTTAAAGAATTTAATTGGTGACAAAATCCTGATCCAAACTATTTTATCAAATATTGATGAAGAAGGGAAAACCATACTACAACTAGAAACAATTCTTGAAATAAGGATTAAGTAGCTACTAGATTGAGAAATTACTGAATACTTCATAAAATGGAAGAACCTACCAGTGGAAGAGGCGAAACATTTCAACTACTTTATTTGTTTCATGTTTTTATTTGTTAATCTTATCTTGAAATATTTTTTTGTTCTTAATTCTTCTTCTAGATCCTAGTTTTTATATTTGCAAAATGTTTATGTGCTATGTCAACCAACTTTTCTTGTATATTGTGTGCACAAAAGGTATATTTTCCCTAAATGTTGCTTATCATATTCATTTATTTCCTTTTCATATTTTCTATCTATTTTCCTTCAATTATTTTTGTTTTAGAATTTTCCTTTAACCTTAGTTTCTTTATTTTCCTTTTGTTAACTTATGAATTGGGTCTATGTGAGGAGACTAGGAAAAATAAAAGGGATAGTATATGGGGTTTCTCCTTGTTAATATTATGTTTCTCTTATGGTTAATTATAGAAGTTCCTCTTCATCAATATATCATTTAATATTTATATAGGGATAAATGTGCCGTAGTGTCTTCAAATCTCAAGACATATGGCTTGTACTAAAAGGTGGTAGTCTATCTCCCTTGCTTCTCCATGTTTTCCACCTTTATACCAAACTTTCGTGTGGTTGATACATGGTTGAATGTGTATGACACCAAGTAATGTACTCCTAATTGGTTATTTTATTCACCTTCTAGTGCATGTTGTTTTAACTCTTTTGATATAGTCCTTAAATATCACTCAAGTGTAGGGTACATTTATTCTTAGTATAATGGAGACAAACATGCAAATGTACAAACAAAAAGGAATGTATTTGGTTGGGGCTTCTCTAAACCAAGAATTCATATTGGTGGGATCCTCTGTATTTTTATGTAAATGAGAATGAATAGTAACTTAATTCCTTTTACTTTTCCCAACAATAATTGTAGGTTTGCCTAAGAAAACCAGCTAAGTACTTATAATGAAAGGATTCAATTATAATAAAATGGTACAATCATAATGAAAGAGAACTATGAAAGGTTTTAGCCGACATACTAATATAACATCAATATTATAGCTTAATAATGAGTTTTATGCTTAGCATGCCTCTCCCCTTCAAAAAAGTGTCATCCTTGACTAATTGTGGGTATTTTTGCATGAATATGGTAAGCAACGTTTTGGGAAAAGATGCTTAGTTCACACAATATACATGAAAAGTTGGTTGACATAGAACATAAATATTTTGCAAATATAAAAAGTGGGATCTAGAAGAAGAACAAAAACAATTAGAGAAAAAAATAATTTCAAAATAAGATGAGCAAATAAAAACATTAAACAAATAAAGTTGTTGAAAAAAACCTAGATGCCTAGCACTACTAGTAAAATTATTTTCTTAATTTCAACTTAGATTTGTCAATTGAGTCCAGTGGTACCATCAACATCTTCATCACATGATTTCCATGCAATAATAATTGTATCACTCACATGATAAATAACCATAGTGGAAATAAACATGTGCATACAAAACAATGCTCAAGTATTTCTCAATGAGGATTTGTACAAATGCATGGTTCATGTGAGAATATCATCATTCTCATCCACATATATATTCATAAATATACTTCATTCATTAACAATTGAACATATGGGAATTAATTCAAAAACAAATGACATTATACAAAGAGATACTAAGGAAACTTATATATCAATGATTGCAAGTTCACCAAACTATTATTAGGAGCAACTCATCGCCCAATCATAGGAATCGACTAAAGAATATTCTAGCTAATAAGCCATACCATGATACCACCAAGTGAAGGAAGATCCTCTAAGGCTCTAATATCACTCAACCTAACCCATTGCTCTCATGAAAAGGTTAATATTCTCACTATAGAGCACATTAGTTCCTGATCGATTCATCAATCATCCATGGCCCTCTCTTTTGTTGCATTACACAACACAAGGAATATCTTCCTTTTCTATTCTCAATAGCCCCTTAATAATGTTCTTCCTTTTCAATGTAAGTAGAAGGATTTCAAGGCTGATAACCTAAAATAGAATACATTTGGCTCTAAAATTTCCGATGAACAATAATAACAAGATTGCAAGTTTAACGGTGTTTTCATTAATTGTTGAAGACACTAGCCATGGGTTTTCCCTAAAAACATCCCATGTCCTCTTAGACTTTTATTAGTAAATCTACAAATTCCTTAAAATCTTACTAGCCATAATCCCATGGGGTTCCCTTAACATTAGTAGGTATACCAACCATGGTTTCACACATGTTCCCCAATTAAACCTATGAGAGGAATAATACCCATAACATGGGAGAGTAATGTACTTTTCATAAAAGGAATACTGATGTTTTAGGATGGATGAATAATGATAATTGCAAAAGAACGAAAAGAAAAAATAGAGCTTTCATTTACATGTCATGTGCTCTCTTCTCGAGGATGTGAGATTTATTCTTGCACACACATAAGGAAAAGTTAATCTAAGGGATTTAAAGGAAGCATGGGAAAAATGGTAATTCTCCCTGAAGGAAAAGTCCCTAGATTAAATCACTCATGTACCCCCTTTCCTCTTACCCTAATATGTGGTATCATAGTCCCCTTAGGCTTTCTTTCTCAAGAAACATTTTAGTGTGCATTATATTATTTTTTTTTCTTACATACACAAGTATTTTCATAACATAAGCACACCTTAATAGACATAACTTAACCACACCGTAATATTAATCCACTATGGGCACTAATAAGTATTCATTAGTTGGGCCTTTGTCTTGAACTCCTCACGAGAGATATTTATAATGCATTTTACAACATCGGTCATTATAATCAAGTCTACTTAGATGAGACCCTTGTTATGAATATTATAATACAAATAATAAATGATTTAATGAATTATAATTCAAGGGTTAAATTTAGGGCATTACATTCCCCTCCTTGGAATAATCCCATCCTTAGTGATCCTTTGTTTATTTATAGCAAGAAGACAATTCCTCCATTATTTATATGCATTTGTAATCATGTCTGCTCGATTGCAATCTCAAATTTGTTGGACATATTGGAACATAGTGTATAATAGTTCCATTAATTACCTTGATGATATGTTTCTAAGGCCTTAGAATTGCAAAGTATACCTGCAACAATCATCAAGGGAAGCATTTATTTCATAGAGTTTTCTATGAAATAATTTTCCCATCCACATGAATTTAAAATTCATATATGAAGCACATATATTCACAATACTAGATACAATGTACAATTATTGCCTAATGCTTATATATATAGAAATATGTTCATTTCACATGGGTTAATTAGGAAACATTGAACTTTTTGTCTTGTCTAACACACCCAAAATATATTTCTTCTTGATTTAAGCTAATGTATGTCAATATCTAACATAATAAATCCATTCAAGTCACCTCTTCCTTGTAGTGAATTTGCCTTACATTTTTAGGCATCCCTTCTATACTAACTATTCACTTGGGTGACCCATCATTTATAAGGTTTTCACGTGAAATAAGAGTGTCTCTTGCTTAGATACATTAACCCTCTTTCACTCATGCATTCAATTATAAGCTAAATAGTCCCTTGAGTGATCCATCATTTTCCAAGGTTATCACAAGAAAGAAGAATGTAGGCCTCTAGAGTTTTTCTACCAAGGTTTCCCATTGGAAAAATCAACCCAATCATTAGATCCAAACAATTACACAATGTTCTAGTGTTAACATAGGAGAATCCTCCCTATGTCAATATTGTTGAAATTATCAAGTTCCCTCAAAATACAAATTCATCATTTTGCATCTAACATAGACATAAAATTACCATGAACTATTGTCACCAAAAACTCAAACATGCTTTTAATCAATATGAGATCCCCCTTATAATGTTGGCCTTTGAATTTAACAATAATCTTTATGATGGATTTACCCTCATGGCCATATCCAAGGAAAGTTTACTTGTACTTTTCCCCTCTTGACAAAGACCTCACTCAACCAAAAAACATGAGTTTTCATGTATATAATATTTTCATTGCTAATATTCACAAGTAATAATATGATCACAAAATTATGACACACCAATCATTTAATCACCCTAAACTGTCATCCTTTTTAAAACAATGCAATACTGTTCACTTTAGCAACAATTTTAACGCTATTATAGATTGAGACAATGTAATGGAAAACATATGTGCAAATATTCATGTAAGCATAACCACATATCACACATTCCCTAATTTCTCTAAATGCATACTTGCATGAATTAAAGAATACCATAATGCTAAATCATGTAATTCAATCTGAAAAGTTGTAGGAGTTAGCCAATGCTATGCACATATTCTAGAGACCTCATAACACTCAATCAACCACTCGACCATCTTCCCTCCATAACCCTTCCACTTCAATGCTATTCTATGTAGGCAAGATGGTTATATTTTGGGACATCAATACTAGTAGATAGACCAATGGATAGTGTTGTGAAAATTGCAAACTCTCACAATTCCACTGAGACCATGGTTTTATACATGGTCATTCTACATGATAATCCCTTTTTTGTTTTGATATAAATGCTCACTTTCCCTGGTTATGATTTAAGCTAAATCAACACATTGCGTTATCTTACGAATGCATCAAATATATTAAACAATTTCATTTCTACAAGGCATTTTTCCTATTCCATATTCCTGCTTATATCAAAGAAGATTGAAGGAATTCTTACCTAAATTCCCTCATTAGACATATAATGTTTTGCATGGTTCGTCATACCCATTTGACTACAACCAACATTCTCATTCTTACATGTTTGGTGGTTTAGCATGGGAGGAAACTCATAACACCCTTTCACCAACCTCTTCATAAGTATCTTCTAGCCCTTCAACATTTTCATGAAATTGATTATCATATTCCAATATCATTAACACTTCAACCATATTCTCAAACATTCTTGTTTACATAACTGAGAACATGCCACATTTATCCATTATGTAACAACATATATGCCCATGCATATTTATATGCATACCTCTAAAAATTTATTCTTCATTATGTTCACTCATGCATATACATTGTAAATAATATTCTTAATTGGATTTATCAATATTATAGTTCTTCAATTATTTTCACCTAATCACGTTCTTCAACCTAGAGAAAGATGAATAACATAGCAAGAAATGAATTATGAAATTCACTCTTCTAGTTTCTTTACATAACATGCATTTTCCACAAGTTCACAACTAATCCCATTCAAGGTTTTACTTCCAATCACACAATAACATCAATTATTATTCTCTTACCAAAATAGCAATTCATAACTCACATACATAAAATTATGGTTTCTAGTTTGGAGAACATACAACTATTCTAAAAAAAGACTAGAGTTAAGGTTGGGAAATATCCTTCATTATCATAAATTCATCACTTACAATTCCTAAATTTTGGTGCCAACCAATTCCTTATGTTTAACTTTCGTTCCATTATATCTTATCCAATTCTAGAAATTTCTCTTCATTTCCATGGAAAATTATTGTCCAAGTGAGTGTTATATTTCCTTGTTAATTTTTGCAATTACGGTAAAATTCCACCTTGGACAACTCAAATGACCAAGATAATGATTGCATTAGATTCCTTTTCGAGAGGACCATAATCGACCTAAATATCACCCAATTTGGTCAAGCGGAAGTTGAGTTATGAATTATTTTATTCATACTTGTATTATGGAATAGGTCAGCCCTAATCACATGAGTAACTGCTTGGGTCAGCCTCAACCCCAAGTGAACCCTAAGGAAAACCTATAAATAGAAGATACCTCAAGATAATTTGGATAGATATTCTCTTCTCTTTTGTCTTGGTTCGCGCATGTTTGACGGAAGGAGTTTGCTCAAGGGTCCAAAATCACAGGCGAAAGGTTCGCTCTGGGTTAGGGTCTTTTGGATCTCAATCACTGGCACAGACCATGGAATTCTATTCCCTAGACACTGACACATAAGCCTATGAGAGCAAATATAGACCCTAGGACACTGGCACATAAACTTATGGGAGTGACTATGGCTTCAGAGGAAGATCTAGAGGTATTGCTCCTTGGTCACTCATGCAGAATGGTCTTGAGAGCGACAAGGAAATCTCGGAGAGTGACCTTGTAGTCACAATCACACACTTATTGTGACTGAGAAAGAGACCAAGGAGTTTCGGTTGCACACATACAGTCATGATGAGGGCTACCAGGGTTCAGATCTAAGATTTGACATATTGGATTCAATTGACTTCAGTGATATGGTAGATCCGGGTTTCTCTCTATTGTTATACATATTTGTATATCTATAGATCTAATTTGTTAGTTTCTGCTGCAAATATATGTATTGGGCTCATTGATAGTAACAACAATGCTCAACAGTGTTCGACACAATGACAACAATATACAACAATTGACATCAATTTGTGACATCACATTACAACCATTAGTATGAGGGTTCTGATTCCTAGCATGATTAGATTTAGTTCATAGATATCATTATTGTTTTTCTGCATAGATAAAGCTAAGAATCATTGTACTCTCTTTTGCTGCATCATTTGATGACGATCTAAGAAGAGGAAGATTTGGAAGGTTTTTTCCCATAGTGGGGTTTGCCCTGGTCTCAGACCAATGCTAATGTCTCTATGTGTGTGCATGATTTCTTATACTATTCCTTTTATGTTATGATGCATTGATGATTATGGTGATGTTGTTTCTTTCTATATAATTTCATATGCTGATATATACTGGTGTAGATTTGAATAATGTAATGATGATATGGGGTGAACTTAAAGTATTAATGGTGAAATGTAACTATCAAAGTAAAGAAAAATGTTGCCCTAAGAAAATTTAACATGGTATCATAGTTGGGCTAAAGAAAAGCCATGGAGATCACCCCGATGATGACACCATTGATCGAAGAAAGAAGAGGATGGTGGAGACCTAAAATAATTCTATGGTTTGAAGAAAACCTTAGGTAACTTGATTATTAAGGTTTGATGAATTCTATGAGATTAGGGTTGAAGAGAGAACTTTGGTTTATCAAAACTATATAAGATATAGTATGGTCAATGAGAAGATGCTCAAGCACTTGGGGGGAATTTGATGGAGCCCTAGATGGGATAATCCTTAGTAGATCCATTGGGATACTTTAAGGAAAAATTGGTATATGGACCATGGAAATTTATTTCTCTTGAAGATTGGTTCAAGAGGGAGAGGATCACCTTTTATTGAAGATAAGTATTTATTTACTTATGATGGTTCTTACTTGTTAGACTTATGGATATGATGATTATGTTTATTTCTTGTACTTCCTACATATGTATTTGAGTATACAGATGTTTCTAACCTTCTTGATGAGATTTGATGAGTAGATCCTTCTTGAGGATAATTTTGAGATGCAGATTTGGAAAGAGACAAATAGGTACTTGATGAAAATATGATAAAGTGCTTCAAGCGACCTATGTCTAATGAGTAGGTTCTCATTTATTTGAATACCACAAGATATGCATGGTATGTTTTGTAAGCTCTAACATTCAACTATTGGCTCGGTAAGCTCTAAGGTATGATGAGAATGCCTCTTTCTTTAATGGCTCATACATGCATATGAAAGTGA
Organism: Pinus taeda; assembly: GCA_000404065.3. Lineage (NCBI taxonomy): Eukaryota > Viridiplantae > Streptophyta > Pinopsida > Pinales > Pinaceae > Pinus > Pinus taeda. Next base: position 23,444 of record APFE030050875.1, read on the forward strand.
CTTGGATATATGTCTCTTGTGATGAAATTATGCACTTGATGTTGAACATTTTGACCTTCTTGAATTCTATGAGGTTATCTAATGTTGATATATTGATACACTTGATATTTGGCTAACATCTATGATCTATCTGTTGGATATCTTGATCCTATAAAGAAGGTTAGCACCTTGGTTCTAGAAAATAATACTCTTGATACTTATCATTATGGACTTCATATAGAAGAATAGTTCATTGAATCCATAAATTAGTCTACTGGTAATGCTTGCGATAAGCATGATGAAAGCATATGGAACGAGTGATTGGCACTCTTGTTGTTTTGATAAAGCTTTATGGAATGACCTAATTTGATCTCACTGGTCATGAAGAGGATGATAACCTTGATGTGAGAGGTATAAGTGTAAGATTGATATTCTAGACCTCTTATTGGCTATGGTCTTGTCTTGATGGTATATAGTTAAACTAGATACAGTAACTTGATGGAGTGATTTGATAGAAAGTGTTATTGTGTTCATAATCTTTGAGATATGATGTTGCATCTATATGATATTTCGAGTCTAACCTTTGATGAAAGATTGATATCAAGATGATGATAGCCATATGTTTATGATCTAACAGATATGCTATTGCATGAATCTAGTGGAGATAGGTTGCTTACATGAATGAAGATGAATGATGCAGTGAGAATCTCTTCTCAAGATTCTTACCCTCATTGCTATTTGTATTCTATGTTTCCGAAGTATGATTTATGTGCATCTAAAAATATGGATCTGCAACAGAGTCTTAAATATAAAGCCCTTACAAAAATTACAGTTTCTTCTCTGGACGCAGTCATATATCTAAGAGATTTCATCCCTAGAAGCACGCATGCTAAGGCCTAGACGTCATCCAAGCAGCTAAAGTCACTCTCATGCTAACTTGAGAGAGTGACTAGGGGCTTGACTATAATTGACCATCATATGAAGATTTGTGAAACTGCCTGAACTCTGAATCATGATGTCCTTGACATATTATTCCACTATTAACAAATTTCTAAAATTGTTGAGTGAAATTTCTGATCATATAATGAAGTATTATGCATGAAACGAGATGGCCACTTGGAATATGTCAACTCCACAAATGTGTTGCAATGGATAGATATGCAAATAGGAAAAGGTTGAATATTTTTCATAATATGAACATGCATACTGAACTTGTGTTTGTAGGTGATCGAGACATACATAGATATGCCATTATGTTTGTGTTACATGAGATTAGCATGATTTGACTGATTGATATAGATGAACAATGTTTTGTCATGATGCTTGACATTAACTTTGATGATTGAGATATGCTTTAGATTTCACTATGATAGAAAATTTGGACTTGACCTGATGTCTAATGATTGTTGATTTTCCCTGATGTCAATGCTACGTGGTAACTATGACTTATGTGGGTATTCAAAAATTTTCCTCCTTGTTCCTAGCACAATGGTTAAGTAATTTTAGTTGTGATTCAACATGAAAATGGAACTTGCATGAATCATCCTTGATGTATGCATTTGCACCTAGTGACAGAAATGACTTATGTTACGATTATGAGAATGACTTGATAAACTTTGAATTGATAATAAATGGATGTAGAGATAATGCATGGTTGATGACAACTCTTTGGCATAATAAGAAATGAAGTCATGATTTGATATGAGCTCCACCACTCTCCTAGTTGAAAGCATTAATACTATGATAATGATGAATTTGATAATGGTTGTGATCTGGCTTCTAAAATATGATGAGTTGACTTTGTTGTTTATGGTACAACATTGGGCTATGTAAGGCTAATTATGTTGGCTTAGCAAGACATTATGCTTAGAGAATTGCAATCCATATATGTCTAGATTTGACAGTTATTTGATGAAGTCAAGATGATGAGTTCCAAGGTATGGATTTGATATTGATTATGGTTTTGGTTTGGTTTTATTTCCTGATGATATACTTATGATAGGTGATGAGCCTCTAATGATGTAAATCAGAGGGAGATGGCTTTAAGCCCAAAATGATGTATCATGGAATGGTGAATCGATTTTTGGAATTTGGGGAAGAAATTGCATATTGTAAAGCTATTGGAAAATGTTTTTGAATAATGAAAATGAAAATCCCTGGATACTTTGATTTGAAGTTCAAGATTTTTTTGAACTTAAAATGGCATACGATGATTGATTGAAGCATTGATGCTCCATTTTTTAACATTTGTATATATATGATGCACATAGAACATGACTAAATTATTGAGATGCTTCATTCACATAAATTTGCCATCGAGCATGCTTTGAAATATTTGCATGAGGTGTTCTATTTTTGAGAATGAGATATTTCTCTTATGATATGTGTCTGCATAGATGTATTGTTAATATTTGAGATTATTGTTGATAAGCACATTTCGACGCAGCTTTAGTATGAAATCTGCCATGATATCTTGGATGAGAATGAGTACAATGTTGCTAGCATGGCTAGCTACGAGGCAGGATGAAGAAGCTCCTTAGAGAGATATCTGAGCATGATCTGGATATGACATGGATACATTGAGATTTGATTAGCAGAAAGTCCCATATTTATAGTTGGGACTGAGATACTCTCATATATATTGAGACAATGAAGTTGTTTGCAACAAGTTCATGATTGTGGTTGGCACCTCCTTGAGAGGGAGGATTATTATGGTATCCTTTTGTGATTTATATGTTTATTTATGATCTAACATGATATCTAATTTTATGTTATGTATGAACAAGATACAACTTCTATTGAGACAAGATGATACTAGATTCGAGTATGATAAGAGCAGCGCTAATCGAGGACACTTAGCCAACTCTTCCCCCCCTGTTTGAGCTCCGAGGGTGAGGAATTGAGGGATAAGGGCTCCTGGGGTTGGGGGAAATCTAGAAAATAGGGTGTTACCCCTATCTATTACCCATAGGGTTGAGAGTTTTACCGCCTATCTTGTCTTTTCATAGTATACCCTAGTTGGCATCATACCCACAAGTAGGCCTTGTTGGGAATATTACTCCTCATTTGGCCAACGAGTTGAGGGTGTACAACCCAAGATGATTATGATGCAAGTATTCTACCACATGACTACTGAGAATCATTATTGGGAAGATTGGTAGGCAATATTATTCCAGGTTGAGGGTAAAGCTCCCCGATGAAATTATGGGTTGAGGGTAAAGCTCCCCATTGAAATTCTAGGGTTGCGGTGTACTCCATGTGTGATCCAGGGTCGAGGGTTTACTCCCTTGTGTTATGAGTTATCCTATTGCTCGGTATGGGTGGAAGCTATTGCTCCCCGATGTGATTCCAGGTTGAGATGTGTTCCTTGATGATATGATTTCCAAAGATGATTGATCATGATTTAGGTAGTATCCTGCTGAAAAAGATTCCAAGTATTAGCCTGATGGATAGAGGGTGATAGCTTAAGCTCCCCTCTGGTAACAAATTATTCTTCTTATAAATCTGAGAACGCACAACATACAAGCAAGAACAATCAAGAGATAAGAAATAATAAGCAAAGGATAGATCAATATGTACAATGATGATTTGTGATGAAAAGAGGCTTTCCAAGAGGTCTCTTATATCTTTCTAGCTTTTGTCAAAGGCCTAAAATACATTATAGAAATGGCACAAAGGCATGGAAGTCAAGTTAAGGGCATACCCTAGGCCAAAACTATCATTTCTGCTCAAAACGGGTTTAAATAGTATTTCTTGTAGTACTACAGGAACCACTATAGGGTTTCCTGTAGTACTACTACAGGAAACAATAGAATTACTACATGATGTACTAGTTCTCATCTAAATGCGTTTTGAAGGTTTTAGAGGTGTCCAAATGGTGTAAAAGGGTAGCAGAAGGGTAGAAAAGGATGTGGAAGACCTTGCCAAACTAAAAAATATTCAAGAACCCATCTTGAATAAGGGGAAGAAGGTAAGCTAATGATCTCAAGAAACACTATTAATTTTTCTATGCACAAACAGTTTTGGAAAAATGAGTGAAAATGAAATGAAGATTTCAAGGGAGAGGATATGAATGAAATGGATCTACAAGCCAACAGAGTTCATTGCAAAGAGGAAAGTTATGCTTTTTTGCATGAAAGAATATTAAACAATCATGAAAACAACAACTACATTTTTGGGCTTGTCCTTGCAGAAATTTTCCTCTTCAGGGGTTTTTAATTAGTCTTCTTGTGGAGAGAACTTGTATTTTTGCAACTCCACTATCATTTCTTGTAGGGATGTAACTGTATTGATGAAAATAATGAATATTGGTGCCATGTTCAGCTTCTAAGTCTGGTATCCTCCATAGGATTCTGATTTTCCTTGGGCTTGGCCATCCCAGGAGCCTTAGAGCCCTTTTTTCTAATTTTCTTTTCTTTTTTTCACTTCTTATTCACATGCATCTCTTGTTCTTATTTCTTTCTATTTCTGCATTTAGTATTAATGATTTCTTGTTGTAGGATTGGGTTCAATGGTTGATGTTAGTGCTTTTGCAGGATCATAAGCATCATTTCATCCTTAGAAAAGATTTGGAAGGGCATAGTAATCATTGAGGTACTTAGATTAGTTTTATTATTCCCAAATCTAGATTTCTGGAACTCCTTCGTGGAAATAATAGTAAATTTCTACTATTTTTTAGAACATGCTAAGGAGATTCAATCGAGTTTGTTCCACTTGAATTATATCACAAAAAAATTCTAGTTAATAACAAAAATTATCCCATTACATTCGCACTTGATTAGGTTAGACATTTGATAGATTTACTAGCTCACTAGTTCTCGAATTTCTAGATTTTAGACTAATAATTTTTTGCCATTTTGTACCATGGGTTAACAGAGGTATTTTTGAGTGATTATACTTGGAATGGAGACCTGAGACATCATAATCAATACAAAAAATTGTCCCATACAATTTATATTTGATTTGCTTGTTCATTTGATGAATTATAACTCCCTATAGCAAATATGTTGTTTCCTGTAATAGTACTACAAGAAACCCTGTAGTAGCCTTACAATATGCATATACTTGCCCAAATTCACTCAAGAAGCTTGGTTATTGTCCCTTAGGGTTGAATAAAGACCCCTAGGCTCTAAATCAATGATTAGGGAAGACTAAAGACCACTTAGGACTTGCCTATTTTCCCATATAAAACATTTCAACGATTTGGGGTAATGGAAAAATTTATGAATTGGATAATACAATGATGATTTTCTTGATTGCCACATGCAATGAACTTTGTTAATGTATCTAAATTCTTTGAAATGTAATGGTTGAAATTTAGTTCATGATATTTACTTTATGCAATTAGAATAGGTTTCTTTCCTTGTACTTTCTTTCTTGCAATAGGTTAAGGTTTCCATTTCGAGCATTTCATTTTCTGTAATTAGTTTAGGATTTGATTTTAGTACATGCACTCCATTACATCATGACAACAAATGAATGCTGCATTGTATGTTGCAAATATAGTGCTGATACCTCCTAATTTTGTATGAATCCCGGGTTAATAATTCAAGTTGGTAGACTTGGGAGTTGCAACATTCTTGTTGCAATATCGAGGCTCATCAATAACCTCTGGAGTGTGTTGATTTCCTCATTTGAATTAAATTGTTGATCAAGTTAAATTTACATGGAGAGATGTATTAGTGCGTTGGCTAATCTTTGTTTCAATTGTAGCATAGTTCTGCTCACTGACAAAGTAAAAAATTCTTTGAATCACACTAAAGAGATTAATTCTAAATTTGGTTCGAAGTTTATTAAACTGAGACTTATAAAATTTTACCTCTACATACCTTTTTCTCCCCAAGCTAATGAATAAAATAAACAATGAAATTTCTTTCAGTGTGGAACCAATTTGGGCATTCAGGGCTTTTCAAGTATATGAGTTTCAAATTCTTTTGAACTCCAAATTACCTAGACCAGTGTGGAACCCAAACTCAACATATTTGAGCATCTTAGCATATCTGACCCTTGAACGGGCCAAACTACCATGAGATCCATGGGAGTAAAATTAAGTGTTTTTTTGTATGTATTCATTCCTTAAATAAAAATCACACGGTTTATATTGAGTTTATATTATAATGAGGTTTTAACCCATTATAAGTGAAATATGGCTTTGACCCTAGTTATAGGGGGTTGCAGCCCTAATCTGGAAGTTGAGACTCCAAACTTTGAATTTCAAAAGTAAAGGTCAAAAAAGGGTGCTTTGGAAGACTAGATTGATATTAGACACCAAGCATAATTGTTTTAAGGATAATAACACCAATAATTTATATAAATGTGAAGCAACATATTATTCAGATAGTGAAGAATTGATCATAGAAAACGTTTAGGGACCTCAATAATTTTATCTAGATTTAGATAATGAGGATGCTCCATAAATATCTCTATCAACAATGACTAGAATATATCAATCCCAAACCTTAAAGTTAAAAGGACATATCAAAAAGAGAAATGTAATGGTCTTAATAGATACAAGATGCACACCCAATTTTGTTGATACGAATCTTGCAAAAAGATTGAATCTTTTTGTATAACCAATGCCTAATATGAAAGTTATGGTAGCTGATGGGAAGAAAATCAAAGTAGAAAACTCACATAAAGTCAAATTACATATTCCTGACTACAATTTAGAATCCCATTTTTACACCATGCCTCTTGGAGGAGTGAATGTGGTTCTAGGAATTCCATGCCCTTAGAAATTAGGCAGTTACTCTTCCAACCATAAAAAACACGATAAAGTTTAGATGACAACAAAAAAAATATATATTATATGGTTTTCAAGCACATCAAAACTCATATTGTGTCATCCCATCAAATGATGAATTTGGTTCAAAAAGGAGCACCAACATTTATAATACAATGTCATCAAATGGAAATATTGGCCCCAAAATTAGTTAATGACAAACCACCCAAGATTCAAGAGTTGATTCAAAAGAAAAAAATGTATTTCAAGACTTACCACTAGAGATTCCCCCTAAAAGAGAGATTGAGCATTTCATGGAAGTAAAAGTAGGATTGTTGGCTTGATGGGGCTTACCCCAGGTTCAGCTTTATCTGCACCAACCAAAAAAACCCTAACTGTCAGCCCTTCCGGAAACAACCTGCATAGCGCAGGTTGCAGTCTCACCCGAAGCAGTATTGGGGGATGATAGAACTAGGTTTCTGCATCCAGAGGCATGTGTGATGGGTTCTTGTAGGCCTTATGGCTTAGATCTACCTTTGCACACCTCTAACCCTTCCAAACATATAACTATTATAATTATCCTTAAACAACTTCTAGATCTTCATGAAGGTTCCTACTTATACTTATCATGCATAGATATTGTAGATCTACTAGTCTTGCGTAGTAAATAAGCATTAATTCATATAAATCATAACACAAAGCGAATATATACAAACTTTACGAAAGTAATAAATAAGGCATAGATGCATAAGAATTGTCTCAAAATAGTCTTTATTAATTATAATCATTCAATTACAGACTTCTTTTCCCTGTGCACTGAGCTGCAAAGGCGAGCACACACATCCTGTGGAGTTATCAAGGTCTCTACACACTCACCTACCGGAGCCTTCCCCTTTCATGTAATAAGTACAGGAAACAAGCCTTTCCTACCTTAGCACTGTTCCCTTACAATGATTCTTCACAAAACGTTTCTCTTTAGACTTTCTATGACTCATATATATATCATTTTTCTTACAATACCATGGTCCGCGGACCATGGGTGGGTCTGAAAAACCTCCTAAACCTACCCACCTAAGGGGCTAAAGCGCCTTTGAATCATACTCGCTTCGTGCTTCGCTTCCACATTTTGCAAAGACTTTACACTTTATACAAAAATATATTAACTTTTACTCAAAATTTGACCCTATCCCAACAAGACCCCAACAAAAATTGGGCGACTCACCCTTGAGTCACTCAATTGGCGCAGCAATCTTGTTCTGGAGTTCATGTAACTCCACCTTCAACACCTACAAATCAACAATACCTTGAACTACGACCTGTTTTACTTCCTCTACCAACTTCTCTGTAGTAGGGCCTTCCATTATGAAGCCCATCTTCCTTTGTGTCTGTTGGATGGTCTTGAATATTTCCTGAACTGACTGAGAGAGTTAGCTTGCTTCCTTTATCCATATTTGTGTCCTAGCCTTTAGGATGGTCTCTTTTCTTTGCAGCTCCTCAATCTATGTTTGAAACAGTTTTCCTTCTGTCAATCGAGTGAGGCGTTGGATTGGCGCCAAAGTGCACGCAGTCACCCTGAGTTCGTCAAATTATTGTTGCTTCTCCCTAATATCTGTACCAATTTTCTACAGAGTTGGGTACTCTTGTAGAGACGTCCATAGTTCCATTTCCTACTCAAAGAGATCTGTCCAGTCCTTGACTGTTTCATCTAAAGCGGACATTCCCTCTTTGATGGCTACTCCACGCTACTCCCAGACTTTTAGTGGAGTTGTTGGCTACAAATTTAACTGTAATTTGGAGATATGCATTTGTAACTCAAACCAGACTCAGCTGATTTCCTCCCTTGATTCCCAGACTGTTGCAGCCAACTTCTGAATATTTTCTATTGAGGCTAAATCTTTAGGAATGTTGAGTTCTGGTAGTGCATTACATGCTTGTGTAATGGCTGCCTCCAAGGTCTAGCTGCATGTGGCTAGGTATTCCTTTTATTTCATTGCCTACACCTTTTCTGTGAATATTTGTTCATTGTTAGTCTTCACTTCACTGATTACTAGCAGCGCATGCTGATTTTCGACCTTGAGCTCGTCGGATACTCCCCGATGTAATTCATCGAGGGTCTAGATAGGGAGCGCCATGAGGTTGACACCCACATCCTTTAATTTTTCCAACTGAGTGTTTCCTTCCTCTAACTGCATGTACATGGATCCTTCTAGTAGTGGAATGAATCTGAAGTCCAGATTTTGATCAGTATCCAACATAGTCGCACTCGCTTGCTGTAGGTTCGCTTGAATCCAGCTCACTTGACCAATACTCACTTGTAGTTGTCCCATCTAAATTTGCAGGTTGCACAGATCCTTCTGCACATTCCCCAACGCCTACAGGTACTATTGTTCAAACTATGACCATAATTTTGTCGTGGTGTCATGAACCTTGTCTCTGATTTCATCCAAGTCCCCCTCAGTGAGGACCATTACATCAACGTGTGAGTGGTTGTTAGATTTCTCCTTCTTTTTAGCCCCGGAAGTTGTCTCCTTGGTCTGTTTCTATAGTTTAAAGGGAGTTCTCTACTCCTCTTCCCCGCCTCCTTCAATATCAGTCTCCCCTTTGTCCTTAGTGTAGGTTTTAACCCCGTACAGAAATTACCTGCATACGAATTCTAAATCACAGGAAAAATAAAAATGTGAGAGCATAACACATAAAACACATATACATAGATATTTCCCACTGGATCCCAAAACCGAGACTACCAGCTTGATTTTTCATTATATTCCTTTCAATGTTACAGTACATATTTATACATGCCGAAGCATCTAATACCATGGACCGAAAACTATCACGTCCAATACCATGGACCAAAAAACCATCGCATCCAATACCATGGACCGAAAACCATCGCGTCCAAAAAACATGTGCGAAAATCATGCACAAAACCATAGGTGGGTCCGCCCAACCTAAAATAGGGTCGAAAACCAAAATTTTCTGGGGCGCTGCCGCGAACCCCATAAAGTGGGGTTAAGGGTACCCCTCAAACCCCCTGTTAACTATGTGGAAAGAATATAACAAAACCCAACAATCTCCCACTTGTTGTTTTCTTTCCATAGGGGGCCACAGGAGAGCCTAGTCATTTTTCCAACCCTGAAACGCCCATTTTTTCTCTACACCAAGAGAACTTCTCAGAGCTCACAGATTTTTTCAATGCATCTGCAGTATT
>APFE030050877.1:0-17651 GCA_000404065.3 Pinus taeda
TGCTTCCAACAAAAATTTGGCACTTATCTCTAGCGTGCTTCCAGCAAGTGCACCCCTCAACATCAGGAAGCCCAATCAGTACAAGTACATTCAAATTGTGCCTTTAATTAGCGCTCAACATCAAACAATGCCACCGCTATTCACCCAGCCACGTACCATTTGGCAAGAGCATTGACCTCGGCCAAACAAAGTAATCATTCAACTGATCGGGGCCTCAAAAGGTGAGCATCAGTGAACCTAAATGTATTTTTTAATAGAGATTCCTCAGATGGAAAGTGCGTAGTTTTCAGCACACACCCACAAACCATTAATTTAACGTAGCCATGTAGAGCATGTGTTTTGCTACAATAGGCACTTATCCTTAACATGCTTCCAGCAGTTGAACCCCTCAACATCAGGAAGCTCAATGAGCACAAGTATATTTAGATCGTGCCTTTCACTAGAGCTCAACATCAAACCCTTGTCCACTCAATCACATGCCATTTGGCAAGAGCATTGAACTTGGCCAAATAAAGTAATAACTCAAATTTTCAATTGATCAGGACCTCAAAAGGTGAGCATTGCCAAACCTAGATGTATTTTCTAATAGAGATTCCTCATACGGCAAATGCATAGTTCTCAGCACACGCCCACAAACCATTTACTAAATGTAACCATGTTAGAGCTTGTTTTTTGCTACAATAACGATTTTAAAAGTTAATGCAGCTTAACATGTAAGGATGATGAAAATACACCAAATGTACCACTATTGCAACAAAAATGGCAAACGAACATTAATAACAAAAAATAAGCAAGAAATAAAGGGGGCACTTACATACCAATTAGTGTGTTGCAACAGTAAATCTGAGTAATGGAGGAAGACATCTCCAAGAAACAATAGAAACTCATAGAATTGTACCGATAGAATTATGGAGATACATAAGAGAGGGAGAAAACCCCTGTACATATCCACAGAAGCATAAAGCCTAATGATGCCCTAACTAAAGATTTGGACCACTAAATCAATAATTAGGCCCTTATTACACTGAAGTGACCTTTTTTTCAAACATAACACTTTGCAAAATATGAGCTTATAAACAAACTGGCTAATGCACATAAAGCCTACTACCTGATAATGAATGGGATGAACCCTAGAACTCAAGACAGACGTTTGCACCTTATAACCATTTTGAACTTTTTAGTTATAATGATGAGCACTTTATAACTTAAGGAATATGCACTTTACAATAAAGTCACTTGAAAAATATATAATTTAAATGGCATGCACTTTATAACTTAAGTGATATGCACATTACGAGAAAGTCACTTGAAAAATAGTCACTTATCCTGAAGTACTACTTTAACCAAGTGAGCTTAAACATAATTATATCTAAAGCACGGGCAGGGAGAGACATATTTTTTTAGTTCCTTGTGAAGCATGCTTAATCCCAAGGAGGCCAAATTCAGGCACTTCACCAAAGAGGGCTTTGTATTCAAATTTTTTTACTCCTCTCCTAGGCCCTTCCATTTGCTCATGTAATCTACAATTTGACATTGAGAGAGGTTTCACACTCATTCTTCTAAAATACTTTCAAGCTCCATGACAAGCTTACCTTCCTCATCCATCAGCAAATTCTATATCTAGGTAACTACTTCATCACCAACCTGCTTCTTGAAGCATAGCATAGAAGATGTCACGAAGACTTCCCTTGTTTGGAACTTCAGAATGTCCAATACATATGCCAACTCCTTGAACTTCACACACACCTGATATGGCCCATAGAACCAAGGTTGGAGCTTCAACTTGCTTTGCCATCATATATTTGTAATGTTTGCAATGGAAAAAATATCATATTGCCCACTACAAATTGTTGTTCAAACTTCAAACAAGCGTTATATTCCTATCATCTCATGAACTTCATAGACATGGGCAAGTTATCTTTCAAGATGTGAAGGATGCTTTGCAACCCCTGTTGTGTAATGTTCCAAACTAGGAATTAACAGTGAAAATCAAGAACATGAACTAAGCTACAGCAATTAATAAGGACCATGCAACAAGTACAGCAACCACAAGTTGAACGGTATACATAACCATCAAAATGCCAAAGAAAATACTCCAAATAGTTGAGCCATTTATTAATAATGACAAATCAGAGTACATAAGCAGGTAGGAACAAGGGAACCTAGACTTACTATGCAAGCTATGCAAACCCTAGGTGGCACAACTCTGATCTGGAGGAAACACTGGCCCAAACCGGTATAGCGCACTACCCAAAAATTATTGTTGTTACTGCTAGAATGGGATTGAAGATTCTGCTCCGAAGAATGCCTAGATCACCCAGAAATTGCAGCCATGGACTCCCCTCCAAAAACCCAGAAATACCCAAAAAGGGTTTAGCCGAACTCCAAGCCAAAACTGAACCCACAAAATGATGCCAATTTCTCAACAAACCAGCAATACGTTTTGCTACAAAAATGAGGATTTCAGGCCCAAATATCACCCGGAAAATTCTATAAAATTAGTTGGAAAGTCCTCTCAATAAACCCACAAAACCCCAGAAAGTCTTTGGGTTGAATCCACCGACCCTTAGTGACCCCCCAACAAGTGTGAATTGCCCAATATAGCCAAAAACGCCCCATAGTATCGATACTATTGAAATAAGCTCAAATCCACCACTGGAAATCTCTCCCAACTCTAGCTAAATTTTCCACTGAGAAATACCTCCTATCTCCAGCCTTATTTTCTCCTCAACCTCTATTGCTCCAACCCCTGCGCAAGCCTACCTGGAGACCGCTCCACAGTTTCAAAAATGTAGAATTTCGGCCCCAAGAATTCCCTCAAACTCAACCTCGCTAACCACCACAAAATCTCCAGACAAACTAATAGAAAACACCTACAAATCCTCCTATGTTCTGCTCCTCCGTAACTGATCTCCCCACAAGCAATTCCAACCACTATTGTACCCTGGATGGAACATGCACCAGCTGAAGTAACCTGCAAATATGCCAAATGGAAACTTTGAATTGAACTCCCCAAATTGCCTCACTAGGGAGACACTCGAAGTTCTCTTAAATGAAGGGTGGAATTCCGACTCGGAAATTCCTTGGATTGAACAACACAAGTTGTCTTGGTTAAGCAGCTCAAGAGAGCCAATGTTGAATTGTCAAATGATCAAAGATACCAAATGCAGGCCTCCAAGCTCTATTTAAAATTATTGGCCCTCTCTCCCTTGGTTGTCCCCACCTTCCACTAATTTGCACCCCTTCCATTTTCTCTCTCTTCTCACTAGTTCGAATTGCCTATTGGGTCAAATTTTCTCTCCTTGTGTGTGAAACCTCTATCAATTTTCCTTTTTCCTCCTAAGTCCCAATGTCGAAAATGTCTCCCCTTCTCCAAAATTGTCCCTAACGCAGAAATTCAAAATTGGGGATATTACAATCCTCCCCACCAAAAATTGTTTGTCCTCAAGCAATGCCTAAACAAGCACCTTCTCGATTAGTTGACCCAAACAGTTACTGCAAACAACACCGGGGTCCCAAATGTGCCACTGAGTCATCCCTAATCTCTGCTTTGTCCTGTCATGGGGAAATCTCCCGTCATTAGGGTCCCAAGCCATCTTGATCAGCGTGAAGCATCCCTTGCTCCACTCATTTTCCAGCCCAGCATAGGCACCAAACGCCCTGTGCATACCAACACTAAGTAGAGCACCACGGTAATATAAAATTTTGATCAACTCTTCGTGAAACTGCTCTATTGAGTAGACCCTCTCGTGCACTTCGAAAATAGACTCCTCAAAATACAATCCAATCCCTGTGGAGTTGAATGAGCTTTCCCTAATCTCCTCTTGTTGTTCACCATACCGCATTGGTGAAGCCCCAGATGCCATCAACGAATCACTGATATCCAATGGAATATCTAGATGACCTTCCCCTGTAGAATCCAATTCATCCCCAAGGGTAGTTGAACTGTTAAGTCCTGTGACGCCAGGATCCCATGCCCATCGTAGAATGAACCTATCTTGTTGACACCCCGGTCATGCCCGATTGTCCAACATGCTTGTACCAGATCCTCTTCTCCTGTAACTCTTGGCCACTATATCTGTCATGATTGGTGTTATGCCCGACCTGCAAGGGCAACCCAACAATGCTCGAGTCCACCACTCTATAGCTAGCCTCGATCCTGGGCAGCAACCTGCCTCGCCATATGATGAAGGTCTCAACAATTCCCCACGCATCAACCTAAGAAAGAACCAAATCTCTCTCCATCGTAACATTTCCCATTGAGAAGTGGGGCGATCCACCCGCCAACTGGTTCCTTGGATTCTGCAACCACACTGGGAGCTCACAACTCCCACTCCTGAGTCCTCACTAACTGTCGTTGCGTAGTACTTCTACCCGCTAGAGGCCATCCGGCCCTCATCTTTGACCAGTTGTGTCGAGTGATATGCCACTGCATACCACCAAGTATCCATGTACTCCTCGACAAGCCACTGTATAATACAACCTATCCCTGTACACCACTGGGTACCGCTACCTGTTGTTGTATCACCCTATATGTTTGGTGTCCCATATGCACCAATACAACCATTACTCTACTAGAAAACGCCATGTGGTGTAAGTCGCTCCTCCCACTCCATGGTGCAAACCCGTGCACCACATCACACCACCATGCACCTACATGCTCACCTGCAGACCACTGCTCATTGTTGTATACTCCTACACACCACTGGATGCCCTGGTCTAAGACTAAGACAATACGCATCAGTCTGCACCCTGTCCGTATCACCACCTCCACTACTGCATCAACATACCCTATGATGCCTGGATCTCTGTAAGACATAGACCTGATTTGCTTACAAATTCACTTGTAGAATTACACAATAAATGTAATAAATATTTTTTTATTAACTGAATACTTGAAGGATGATTTACATTCCTCGGGCAATATGTCTAAATAGGCAATGACTGCTCACGAGGGTAAATGGTCATGCCTTTTGACAACGACTTTTCATTAATTAATAATATTTAAAATTGTTTAAATAAATAATTATATATATATATATATATTCTATGAATTATTTATTCACAACATTTCCCCACCCTTAAAAATTGCTTTGTCCTTAAAGCAAGGGTAACGAGGGGTATTGTTGTCGAAACTTCTTTGGTTCCCACGAGGAATCTTCTTCTCGAAGTTTTTTTCTCTTGATCAGGTATTCTCTTGTGGTTTTGGAGCGCAATACCTTCTCATGGGTCTCTAGGATACCTTCGCTACAACAATCCTTCCTACTTCATTGATTTTAGGTATCTTGGTTTTGAGAGGACTGGTTTTGACCTAGTACTTTTTTGAGACATGAAAGATGGAATACATTGCGGATTTGGCAGTTATCTGGTAGTTTCAATCCATAAGCAATGTCATTGATCTTCTTGATTACTTGAAAAGGCCCATAGAATTTTGTATCTAGCTTGTTCTTCCCTTCTCGTTTCATTGATAACTGCTTATAGGGTTGCAGTCTTACGAATACCCAGTCTCCTTCGAATTCTCTTTCTAAACGGTGTTGGTCAGCTTGTTTCATTCAATTGCTAGTAGTTGCTAAGTTTCCATTTAATATTTGGATAATCTTTTGACTTTCTTCCAAGTGGTTCTTCACTGCTTGAACTTTAGAATCATTTAATGCAAAGTCCTTCCATTTTGGGGGTTCATAACCATACAGGGCTTGGAATGGGGCCATTTTGGCTAAGGTATGATAGGTGGTATTGTACCACCATACTGCTAGATGCAACCATTGTGACCATTTGTTTTGCTTATCAGACATGAAGCATCGTAAATATGTTTCTAAACACTTATTTACTATTTCTATTTGTCCATCTGTTTCCATATGATAGGATGACCTCATGACAAGGGTTATCCCAGCTTGATTGCAAAAATCCTTCCAGAAATTTCCCTTAAATCTTACATCTCTATCACTAACAATGAATTTAGGTAGACCATGTAGCTTGTAGCAACAACATTATCTTTTCCCTTTTTGTGTAAAATTTCCACGTCAAATGCAGCCAGTTCTCTATCCACTTTTGTTGTTTTGTTGACAAGGTTTTTTGTTGTAATAGGAATTGAAGACTGTTGTCATTTGTGTGAATTGAGAACTTGCTTCCTAATAGGTATTGACGTCACTTGCTTAACGCGTGAATAATGGCCAACATCTCTTTGTGGTAGGTAGACTTCAAGCTTTCCCTTTTATTAAGCTTTCAACTTTCGTAAGCTATGGGACAACTGTCTTGCATTAGTACTGCTTCAATCCCAAATCTTGAGGCGTCACATTCTACCACAAAAGGTTTAGAGAAATCTGGGGTTGCTAGTATAGATGACATTATCTCTTTTACGAATGCCAAGCAATTGTCTGCCTTACTACCCCATTGAAAAGATTTTTTCCTTAGTACATTTGTTAGAAGAGCAGTCATATGTGGTAATTTTTTATGAACCTTCTGTAGTATCCCATCAATCCAAGGAATCCTCTGAGTTTTGATATATTCTTTGGCTTGGGCCATTCTTTGATTGCTTTAATTTTGTTGGGATCTACTCTGACTCCTTCCTTGGATATGATATGCCCGAGGTACTCAACTTTCTTTTTGCCGAAGGTGCACTTTCAAAATTTGGCATAGAATTGATTCTTCACTAATATAGATAGTACTTCTTCTAAATGCTTGAGGTGCTCCATCCAGGTCTTGCTATAGATGAGGATATCGTCAAAGAAGACTAATACAAATTTCCTCAATTATCGATGAAAGAGTTCGTTCATGGTTGCTTGGAATGTGGTTGTGCATTTGTTAATCTGAATGGCATCACCCTAAACTCATAATGTCCTTCATATGTCCTAAACACGACCTTCTCAATATCCTCTAACCTTACTTGAATTTGATAATAACCTAATCTCAGAGCTAATTTTGAAAAGTATTCTACAACATGAAGTTCGTCTCGTAGTTCATCTATGAACGGAATGGGGAACTTATTTTAATGGTTATCTTGTTCAATCTTCAATAATCTATACACAACTTGAAGGATCTATCCTTCTGAACTAAAACTATTGGGGTTGCATAGAGAATTATGCTCTTTGTAATGACTCCACACCTTAGCGGGTCTTGGATTAGCCTTTCTATCTGTGCCTTGTGAAGATAAGGGTATCAATACGGCTTTACATTCACAGGTGTTGCATCTGGTTTGACTTCAATGATATGTTCTATCTACCTTTCTGGAGGTAATATCATAGGTAGCCCTTGAAATACCTTGTTATATTTTTGGATCAAGGTTGTAACCTCATGTTGTTGTTGAGTTCCTTCTGTAGATAATAATCCTCATTGTTGACATTGTGCGACGAATATTGGTGCCCCCTTTCAAATAATCTTCTTCATTTGTGCCTCTGGTGATTTGCAGAATATGTCCCTGGGGTTTGTAACCATTGTATTCCCAAGACAACATCTACACCTCCAAATGGTACTGTGTAAAAACTAGATTCCATTTCGTAATCGCTTAATTGCAATTTGGCTTTGTGACATTTCCCTACTCCATCTATTTTCTTACCATTTGCCAACATACTTTATGTCTATAGCTAGATATACAAATAGGTTTAATCTTTTTGCCACCTTAACATCAACGAAATTATGGGTGCTTCTCATGTCTATTAGCACAATGACATTTTCCTTCTTAATATGACCTTTCAACTTTGGGGTTTGTGGTTGTGTTATTCTCGTGATTGCGGCTAGGGAGATTCTTGGCATATCTTCTTCTTCTAGCTCTATGTTTGGAGCATCGTTTTCTTCGTGGCTATCGTCCCCTGAGTCACTACTCGAAGAGTCTTCTTCTCATTCTACTTCGCAATTGTAGAGCTTTTGTGTGCTGCATTTGTGACCTGGTGAATATTTGTCTCCACACTTCCAACATTTGCCATCATTTATCTTCTCAAAACTTGACTGTTTCCTCCTCGCAACGGGGGTGAAATGTACCTACTATATTTGTCTAGAGAATTCTTGCTTGACTTTCCTTTTGAGTAATTGCTTGATTTTTCGGACATGGTATATGACTTATTAAACTTATGCTTTTGTTCAATGATTTTTGCTACATGTCTGGCTTCCTCAATGGTTTTGGGTTTGTACAATTCTACTCGGATATACTCCTTAAGTCCACATCTAAACATTTTTAGCAGTTCATCATCAATAAATCCTCTGTCTTATAGCTAATACTTCCCATTCGTTGGTGTATTCGCTTACAAACCCTTTTTGCTTGAGAGAATGAATTTTTCATAGATATCATCTTCTTCTTCGTCATGAAACCTTTTTAGCAAGTCATCCACAAAAAATTTCTAAAGGAATGAACAAGCTTCACATTTGTTGGACCACCATAGAAACCAATCATATGCCTCAGCTTCCAAATTGCTGGATGCGGTCATGATTTTTTCCCGTTCACCTTTTGGCGGGTTTGACTCAAAAATGGCCTCCATTTTATTAACCTAAACAATAGCGCCTCTATGATCTTTACCATCGTACTTAGGTAATTCTCTTTTAATTCTTTGATAGTCTTTTTCTGGAAATTTTGTATAGTATTGACTACCTGAGAAGTGTATTTGCAGCATTTGTGGAATTTCATGATGTGTTTGCGAAATCTCATGATTTGGGAAATCTTTGCCTTCTAGAGTCTTGGGACTTTGTGTTGGTTTTTGAGCAATTAAAGGATTAAAAAATGAATTAACCCCTCCCATTAACTGGTTTTGCATTCCTAGCAACATTCTCTCAATGTTATCTATTTTTTTATATCGTTTGTTGATTTCACGAGTTATGATTATCCTATTTTGACCTTCTCCTATCTCTGCCTACTTCTTCTCAACATTATTGAGACAACATCGTACCTTATTGAGTTCTTGATATTTTTTTGTGTCGTCATTATTATTCCCCATTTTTTATTTATTTTTCTTCTTGGCAAAACCAAAAATTTTTATAAATTAATTAATTAATTTATGTAGCTGTAAACTATATGGTATAATTATATAATTACAAGGTATACAATATAATTATATAATTAAACTTTATATAATAAAAAGTTTATATAATTAAAACTTTTTATGATTAAAACTTTTGTATAAATTAAGGTGGGGAGGCACGACTCTATAGAAACTGCAAACAACGATTGACTTAGCAACTTATGATACAACAGTTGGTCGGGGGGCAAAACGGAACAACCTAACACAAGACAATGGACAGAGCGTTGGTCGGACGGTTCAGCAGCATACAAGGAATAGCCACAGTGAGGTCGGCACGGCAAGATGAATGGACAATGACAATTCAATGAATACGTCAGACTTGACGGAATCGGGCGAAGTATGCAGCTATTCAGAACAGACGGCGATTCAAAACAACAAGTGAGAGAAACACAAAGCAACGGGAAGCAGAGTGAGAACAGTGGAACACACACACGGACAACAGAGACCAAACGACGGTGAAGGGCAGAGATGGAACACGCAATAGTGGCCATGATACCACTGTAAGACATAGACTTGATTCGCTTATGAATTCACTTGTAGAATTACACAATAAATGTAATAAATACTTTTTATTAACTGAATATTTGAAGGATGATTTACATTCCCTCAGACAGTATGCCTAAATAGGCAGTGACTAGTCACGACGATAAGTGGTCATGCATTTTGACAATGACTTTTCATTAATTAATAATATTTGAAATTGTTTAAATAATTAATTAATTAATTAATTATATACATATTATTCTATGAATTATTTATTCATAACAATCTTCCCTCCAAATTCCCCTTGAGAGACCCAAGAGGTGAATTTCTCTATGCACCGACAACGATGCCACCATTGTGCTGCTCCTCCGTGACCATTGTGTCCCAACTAATTACAAAGAGTCCTTGGCCCCAAACAAGGCACTATCTAGTGGCTTGTTAATGCCACCTTCTTCGACAAACTTCTGCAAGAGAGTGTTGTTCAATCGGCAATCCCATGTACGGCCAACACACCGGGACAACTCACAGAGTTTATTTGCCCCCCTACCAATCTAACCCATCACTAATGATGTTGGATATATGAAAGTGTGTGGACTCTCGATCACTGGATCCATTGCACTGCTAATACCCTCACTAACCAAGCCCATGCTATGGTGGGGAATCTCGCTTGGATCCCAGCAACAGTATGGTCCTTGGACTCCTCTGGTAACCCACGACCCTTGTTGGACTATGGTCCTGGCCATTGATATACCTAGGTACTTAACTAACTCCACCGGATACCAACTCAGTATCTCCCGCCATCCAACCCCCAGAGAGGGATCGAATGCACGAACTCCTGTACATGGAACAAGCCCTCCCTCCTGCAAATGTTGCACCCTGCACAACTCATGTTGCCTTGTTTCGCTGGTCTGGTCAACACCTATAATTTGTCTAGGTGACGTGGTCTCTCTCTCACCAATGTTCACAGGCAACCCCACAATGTTGCAAGCCCCATCAATGTATGCCTGAAGAGCGTTACTATGGCACTCCAATATACACCCCTCTAGTTGCATCGTTAGGGACATCAACAGTTCCCCAACACGTGTTAGCTTGACCACTGACTTGGCACAAACCGCCCTCATATCCTCCAGCTACCCATTCCATTGTACAATGGTCTCCCTGACTGTCCTAGCCTTCTTTCCCAACGCTCGAAGGTTGGCCTTAAGATGTTGAATTTGTTGTGCACGTCTATCATCTGAGAACTCAATCACAGCTCTGGATACCTCTGTACCTATCAGCACCTCATCATTGGATATGCCTCTTGGCACCTCACTAATCGACTTTGGTCTACTATCACTTGACAACTCAGACATGACCCTGGACACCTCATCAAGGGATACCACATCAACGGATGGGCCCACTGGGGTACGCTCTATGCTCTCCACCAAGGTGTCAGTGAGATTATCAAAGGAATCTCTAACAATGGTGACTCCCGCGTCACAGTAGGTAGATCTACATGCTCCTCATAATCCTGCGTGCCCTTTGCCTCATGCTCAACCTCCTCATTTTCTTTGCCTGCAACACTGCAACTGTGTTTTCTTCTTGTTGCCCTTGTTGATGCCAATTCTTCGAACTCCTCCACTAGTCTTGTGAAATTCCTATTATAATTTTCAAATTTCGCAAAGAATTTCTCTTGTTGAGACAATTTTGTGCATAAGTCAATCTGAAGATTAATGTTGGACTAGAGTTTCGGTCTCTGGAAGTTTGGCCCAACAATAGCATTTTGGCATTACCATGATTTACACCCACAACTGGCCAAAATCATGCTCTTATACCACTTAATGTTCCAAACTAGGCATTAACAGTGAAAATCAAGACAATGAACTAAGATGCAGCGATTAACAGTGACCATGCCACAAGTACCTGAAAGGTATACATAACCATCAAAATGCCAAAGAAAATTCTCCAAACCACTAAGCCATTTATTAATAATGATAAATTAGAGTACTTAAGCAGGTATGAACAAGGGAACTTGGTCTTGCTATTCAAGCTATGCAAACCCCAGGTGGTACAACTCTGATTTGGAGGAAATATTAGCCCAAATTGGTACTGCACTCTACCCAGAAATTATTGTTGTTGTTGCTAGAATGGGACTGAAGATTTTGCTCTGAAGAATGCCTGATCACCCCGAAATTGCAGCCATAGACTCCCTTTCAAAAACCCAGAATTACGAGTACAAAGAGAAACACACTATCAATACATGTAACCACAAGAATCCCAAAAAGGACTGCAAAACCCTGGTCTTCCTTAGCCAAAAATTGCAGAGATACAATGAGTAATACAATAGAAGATTTCTCCCTCAAGAGTCCAACCATGAAAATGACTAAGAAAGTACATAATATAGGCAATTTAACATCTTTCCTTGCCTCTAGGGGTCGAGCTCACTATCCTAGGAGCTGTTCCAACCAATTCCAAACTGATCACTAAAATCTAGGCAGTCAAAACAACTTGCCTCTATAAGCTAGGAAACCAATTCATTCATTAAATTTTTGCCTATCTCATGAATGAATCTTCTAGAAGAGATAAAAAAGTGTCAAAATATCATAAAATTACATCATTTACATCAAGAAGGATCAAAATTCACTCCAAAAAGTCAAACCTAGTCAAAACTACGTTTTGCTGAGCTGTAGGTACAATTTCTGTGAAAATTGCCCAAGGGGTCGCGCACTGATTCTAAACGGGTCGCGCACCTTTGGAGCAGCTTTTGAGGCACTTCCAGGTGTCCAAATGAGGCAAAAGTGGGCTTGTTGGAAAGGTTTGGATGTCTACTTTCCAACCCAAGTGGAATTTCTGAATTTGGTGGTCATTTGCCCCTCCAAAATTGCAATGTCCCAAGACTGCTTCCTATGTGTCAAACAGGTGGCAGAAAGTCATTTTTTGCTTGTTTTTTGACCTTCTGGAGGCTCAAAACTTGGTGAAATTTCTTGATCTTCGCTGAGCAAGTGTATTTTTGCATGACAAATCCAAAAATGCAAAATTTTCTTGAAATGAACCTCCCAATCGAAAGGGTCGCGCACCGTTGGTGGCAAAAACCTGTGTGTGGCACAAAAAATTCACAATTGACAAAATTTTCTCCAAATTTCTTGAAATTTGGGCTGGGAGTCCCCAATCAAGTACCATGCTCAGTCAAAGAGGCTTTGGCCAAAATTTGAAGTGAATCGGGCCTTTTCCGTCGTTTTAGTGCTTTGGCCAGCAACCTCTCAAATGAGCATTGACCTGGAGAAGCATAGCCTCTCGAGAGATAAAATCCTCCCATGCGATACCCTGCTGTTTTGACTGTTTAAATGCTGCTCCAAGGGGACAAAAACACAAGGGAGATGTTCGGGAGGGGGACTTTTGAAGGGATTTAGGGAAAATACATATGAAAGGGGAATTTAGGGAAGCAATTATGAAGCATATACCATCACATAATCATATTTTGGTAAGGAGATTAGGTGAAAATTACAAGGGAGGTGGTAATGGGATGTGGGGAAAAAATGGGAGCGAAAGGGATGACCTTGAGAGCAGCAAAACAAACCCTAGCTTTACTTGCACTTTGACATTTTTAAACAAAATACACATGAACTTCCCCTTTCAAATTGATGACATTAAAACACATTTTCATGCTCATGCAAGCTTTAGTAAGCAATAAACCTTGATGAGTGGAGGCCTACCAGCAACCTTGAAGAGATTTGGGGTCAATTTGCAGTTTACAAGCAATTTTTGTGGATGATTTCCCAACAGGTCGCGCGCAAGGCTCAACGGGTCGCGCGCACCCAAGAGGTCGTGCCCGTGTTGTTTTTGAACTGTGATGGACACCCTAACGGGTCGCGCTCACCCAACAGGTCGCGCGCAAGGCTCAACGGGTCGCGCTCACCCAACAGGTCGCGCGCAAGGCTCAACGGGTCGCGTGCGGGTACTCAATGAAATTTCGCCCAATTCCTCTTCAATCATTCTTCACTATTACTTTGAGGCACAATGAAGACTAAAGGGAGGGAGAGAGGAGCTTTATGGGTTTTGATTTAAATTAATTTCCTTTCAAACCCTCTTTCAAATGTTTTTGTCATGACACTTTTTCAAAATTTGAAAACTGCTGATTTTATGGTTTCCTTTTGTCCTGAAATTGGTTGAACTGATGTTTTTCTTGAAAATTTTTGCAGGGATAGCTTCTGAAAAATCTTGGCAAAGGGGACTAGAGCTGCATGCTGGCTTTCAAAGAATTTTGAATTTTTACAATTTTTTACAAAAATTTTGAGAAAATGACCTTGGGCTTTAAAAACAGGGTTTTTAAATCCAAGGTAATATTTAGCTGTACAAGATGAAATCTTTTGAAGAAACACTTTGATAGTCATCCCTCTGGCCTGCTGAGCACTTATTGACTTTTGAAGACCTGACCTTAGAGACAAATTGGACCCAAACCCCAGACCTAGGACTTTTGACCTCAAGACAAGACAAGTAACCTTAAAAGAGTTTATTGACTGAAACAACTTGATCCAGCAGTGCCAATAGGGGAATAAAGACACCAGCTCCTCCATCAGGGTTATGGCATGCCTAATGGAATGCGATGAGATGACACTGATGAGACACCTACTTATGCAAATGCAAAGAGTTTTGATCGCTGATGGAGGGCTACTAGACCGACTCTAACATTGGCTCCAATGGGGATGGTAGCTCCTTGGAGGTGCCAAGAACCTTAGACCTCTGGGAGAGCAGACCAGTGCTTTCAACCAATGGGCGATGGAGTCATTATTTACATATTTGACCCAATTTTGAACAACTTTATTGACTTTGACACTTCACTGAAAATCAAACTAACTTCGACACAAACTAACTCTCACTCAACTAAAAACTGACTCAATACTTAAACACAAACGACAAACTAGAAATGATGCTCAAAGGGAAGCTTATTCATCACAACCTACTCTAACAGTTTCATTCATCACCTGATCAAGTGAAATGAAACAACCAGTGCAACCAAGTAAGTATTCCATCTGCTGTTCGAATTTTCCGCAAGTGCTCACTTATGAACAACAAGAGAGAACTACTGGAAGGCAACTCCCATGACAACTTGGAAACAGGTCCGTTGAATGATATGAATTCTCTATCCGCCTCCAAAAACACTGCATAAGGATCTTGAAGTTCATGCTAACTAGGACTTAGCTCATCCAATGGATTATTTCTCTTCTCCTCATACCATGAATGCAAACTTTGATCTAAGCCTTGTGACGAGACCTTTGCTGAAAATGACAAAGAAACAGGCTGCCAGATCAAATTCATATCAGCACATGTTTCAAGCTCACATGTAGACAATGGAGAGAGACTTTGACTGCAAACCTCATCCAAAACATCAGCTATTGGATCATGAAAAACTTGAAAAGACTGTTGTAAACCATTTTCTATTGGTTCCAATGTGATTACATGATTGCCTACATGCTGCTCATTTTTTTCTTGAGAGATTGTACGAAGATTCTGCCTTATAAACTAAAATGCTTCGAAACAAAAGGGTATAGAATCTTCCTGCATCATCAAATCATGTATTTCATCTTCCACAGTTTCATCTGTAATCTGCCCTTCAATTCCATTTGGTGACTGCAAATCTGATGCTACAGGCTGCTCAAGAATTTTGTTATCTGTCTCATCCTCAACATTAACGCTGAGAGATCGCTGAGTTGTTATAGGTTGTTCATTTGAAGATTTACTATGCAATCTACCCTTCAAAAACTGAAATGATTCAAAACAGAATGGTACGGAGTCACCTTGAATCATTAAATCATGTGTGTCCACTTCCAAGTTTTCAGCTGCAACTTGACAATCAATGGCTTTCGGGGGTTGCAAATCTGAATATGAGAAGTCTTGAACAAAATTTTCATTACTCTCAAGATGATTCAAATCAAGACTTGTTGACATTTTATTTCTGATTGCATGGTAGTTATCTCTGATGAACTGAAACGAATCAAAACAAAAAGGCAAAGATCCTTCACTTACTTCAAACTTTGTTGCACTTTCCTCATCACTGTCATAGCTGATATGTGATGGCTGAACATTGTATTCAAGCTGCTGAAAATGAACTTCTTCCTCCCACAAACTAGCTGCTTGTTCATCTGCAATAGTAGCTTCTGTTTGGAGAACATAATCATCATCATACTGATCAAACTGAGGCAAATCATCAGTATAAAACATATCATCAAGCATGCAGGTCATATCAACAGTTCTTTCTTTGCCAAGGTGATCTACAAAACAATCATTATCAGATCTATGACAACTAGGATAAGAAACAAAATGTTTTGGAGCAGCAACTTGTTCTTCTTCAATCAGCGAGCCATGAGCTAGAACATAATCATCATTCCTTGCGTTGACCTTGTCCATCATCTTTTCCTCTGCACTTACCAAAATGTCAAGTTTTACCTCTAGAGATGTTGATTCGATCGGATCTATGTTTTTCATCTCCTCTTCTTTCAACCTTGCCCGTAGGATCAGCAGATGCGCCTCTACATTTACTGCATTGTTTTGCATCTCATGAAGCGTTGCAATATCCCTTTCTCTCAGCTGAAACTCCATATCTGGATCAAAGGCACCCAGATAGTGCAAGAGAGCCGATCTAGGAGTAGGTCTTATATCAAATGGCATCGAATAATAAACTTGATTAAATCTAGCAGAAAATTGTTGTACTGTCTCCCCTGGTAGTCTTTTCAGCTGGTTATACTCTTCTAGATCATCCATCTGTCGAGAAAAACTTTGACGAACTGCTGGAAATCTGAGATGCTCGCATCAGGAAGGGTTTTGAACCAACTCTTCACTTTGGCTTGCAAAGAAAGAGCAAAAAGCCTAATACTAACATCTTCTTCATCAACGTCAAAAAGGTCTAGAAAATTCTCAACATTCTGCACATGTTGCTCAGCGTTGACATTCTTACTTTCACCATCAAACCTCGGCAAGTATAGATCATAGTTTTTTGGGAAAGCATGAAGAACAAAAGGTAAAAAAAGGGGTTTATACCGATCTGTAATTTTACAAGGTGTAGGAGTATATACAACAGGTATAGAATCCGATTTGGTCTCTTGAGTTTCATCAATTTGAAGATGGTCATCACAAAATTTAGAAGAAAGGTCTTGATCAAGCTCAAAGGTATGCAAATCTTTGGTATTCACAATCTTCAAAGGGAAAGATCAACTGCAGGCCGAGGATCTCTTCTCAAATACAGTATACTTTGCAAAGCCTTCTTGACATTCTTGGGAAAAGAGAAGAAATAATTTATGACAAAGAACAAAATGTCTTGGATGAAATTCCAACTTGAATACCTGATCTGTCCATGTGGTCCTTTCATGTTTTTGCTGGTCGGGATCATCCTCCAGTGGAGTCTTTGAATCTGATCTCGAAAATGATTTAGAGTCACCAGGTGAATGATTTCAGCCTTTCAAGTGTCTGATTGGTGTCCACCATCAACCATTAGATCTGAACTTGATACATGTACTGGGGTAATGAACAAGTTAAATGTCACGTTTACAAGCTAGACCGGAGATTGACTGAAGCAGCGTTTATCTACTTCCGCTAATGCAAAGCAAAAGCGTTTCGAAAGCTACCTGGCATAACTTCAGGCTTCGTCTGTAGCTTATAAAATAAATGACATAAACAAACAAACCATTTGTTCTCCCCAGTATGGTCGCCAATATGTTAGCGCTTGAAATCTCACCTCAGGCTGAGAAAGGTAAACTCCAAGGCAACATCAAAACACTTAGCCTCGTAGCTAGCCCTACGGGGCAGGAGAGGGCTCTCTCCGGTCTATCTCGGCAAAGATCTTCAACGGGCAGAGATAACCAATAAAGAACACTGATTTTAGGCTAGTAAACTGATAAAAAAGGTTTGATTTTGGATTTTTAGGGTTTTGGTGGAAAATTGGGGAAAGGCAATTTTGGGTGCGGGGATTGGACACAGTTTTCGCAGGGGGTTCTTTGGGGCAAGGTAGGAGACTGTATTGATGCCTTTGATAAATGTGGATGGATGAGAATGACTGGTGAGAAGCTAAGGAGAGCAAGCAAGCACCTTGAATTCTCCTTAAACAGCTGAAAACATTGATATTAAGCAAACTTAAAGGCAGAGCATAACAACCATGAATTCTACCTTAACACTTCATTTGCCTAATTTGCA
>APFE030050878.1:5490-31213 GCA_000404065.3 Pinus taeda
AAAAAAACGAATAATGTCATCTTTGTCTAACGGCCAAAGGGTTGTGGGTAAGGGAGCAGCCACGAGGCGGGATAGGTTGACTTTGGGAATCAACTTGCCACCCAAGCCCAGCTACGAAGGGTCACGGGTTAGGGAGTTCAGATGTGCGCCAACTCTTATCGCTAAAATGTTGTGGGGACGCAATATTGGTTTTGTTTTGTATTTTTTTTAAAATTTAAAATTGTTATTTTTTGCATATTTTAAATTGTTTCTAATTTTTTATTTCTTTAATATATATGTTTTCTTGTTAATTTGATTAATTTTTGTTTTGTTTTTGGTTTTTGTTTTTTTTTATTTTTATTTTTGAATTTTCATCTTTATCGTTTTTTTTTTTCCTTCTTTTTTTTACATTTTTTTGTATATTTGAATTTTAATCATTTTTAATTTATCATTTTTCAAAATTTTAATTTAATAAAAAAAAAATTCTTGGATAATTATTATTAATTATTATGATTATTTATTATTCTTATTATCTAATTTTTTAATTATTTTTTGGTTTTAATTTTAATTTTTTTTTTTTTGTTATAGGGATTGTGTTGATATTCGACTAACAACCCAAACCCAATATGCGTCCATCTGATAGTTTTTGTTACGAAGAGTCAAGTTCCCTTCCACTCTGTGTTAATTTGATGGTTGGTTTTTAAGTTTCAATTGGAAATGGTCAAGCATCCCCCAAGTGTGTGTCAATTTGAAGGTTGATTTGTATGTTTTCGTTGCAATGTGCCAAGTTGTCTCATGCTAAGATTTTAAAAGAACTATATTTTTACCATTTGGTATAATGAGATTTTGATTTAGATATTTTTTTAAGGTTTAATTTAGTAATGATATTTCATCTCGAAATACGTTAAAAATATAAGGTTTGTAATAGTAATGATATTTGTTTTTTTTTTCATCACTGAAAATTGTCGAAGTTTTAAGGTTTTTAGAGACGTTATATTTCTTCTTTAATGTCATGATTGAAAATTGTTAGAATTTTTAGGTTACTTGGATTCGTGATATTTTATCTTCAACATATTGTTGAAAACTATTGGAATTTTAATGATTTCTTGAGTAATGATATTTTAATTTTAATGGCGTTGGTAAAAAAATATTGGAATTTTAGCCCAAAAGAATAATGATGCTAACATCAATACTTTTTGTTTTTTCATGGTTTTTGCAGACAAAAAATTAGCTTTTACTGTCATTTCTAAATTTTTTGAAAATTTACCCTTGCAAAAAAACGTCGTTCCAACATACACACTTTTTGTTTTTGGGTTGTTTTTCATGTTTTTTTTTTGGGGGGGGGTGTGTGGGTGTGGGGGTTTGGGTACAGTTCTCGTTTCTTGGTCATAGTTCCTACTTAATTGGTAACTTTGTTTTATCCTTGAGATATTGTGAACTCTTCCTCATAAGTGATTCATATTGTATCCTTGATTAGGAGGTCGAATGGAACACATATAGTGATCATGTTAGCCGAATGGTTGGCTCTTCACTTGGGCCAACTTGACTAGGATAAGGGTGGACTTGAAATTAAATTTTCTCCTTTAAAAGGACATGAAGAACATGCCTTATCATTTATATTTTGATAATAACATGAAGAACATGATTTACAAATACATCAATGACTAATATATTAATTATGAAGACGGACCATAACCAAAAATATCAACACTCCCTCTTTGCTAGGGAGGTATTCATAATGGTTATCTAGATGAATTTGTGTTGACAAATTTATATAAGAAAAGGTTATAGAAAATCAAGTTACCATAATCTGGTCAACAATTGTGACATGTTTTAAATCAAGTAACCATAATCTGGTCAACAATTGTGACACATGGTAAATCAATAACATCAACAGGTTATCATAATCTAGTAAAAATTGTGACTCATGGTAAACCAACAACTTCAACAAGTTACTATAATTCTAGTCAGTACCTCTGACCTATGGTGTATCCTGACCATAATCCTGGCCGTACTTCAGACATAGGGTACATCATTTATCATCAACTAATCACCATTATTCGAGTCTATCTAACACATAGTATACAGAGTAGTCTTCTTTCACCATCATTCGGGTCAATATCTTTGACACATGGTGAATATCCAAAGGACATACTTTATCTGAGTAATTCATGCACTGATGCTAAATGACACTAATGCTTGAGGACCATTCTTCCTAATTCTTGTCAACATACTTGACACAAGAAGAATGACTATCCTCTGTTGGACCATTCTCCCTAATTCAAGTCAATATACTTAACACAGGGAGAATGTCGATCCATGATGTTATCTCATCAACACTCCCTCTCACTAAGGGAGGCACACTCAATAAATTCAATCATGTCCTCAAAGTATACATGCTTCATCCTAGGACAAAGTCTTTGTTAGCAATATTCTTGATAGTAGAATAAGATTGGAGCCATACCTCTTCCTTCTGTACTATATCTTATTGCTAGATCTCACTGTCCTTTGACCTGTCATCATGACCATCACTTGTACTTAATTAAGACAATCATGCAAGTATCCTCTAAATCCATATTTCTTCTCATCTTTCCAATCTACCTACAATATGCACAACCTTTGTAATACTTGAGTGCAACAAATTTCTTCTTCCTACTCATTCAAATAATTATAACAGAACCCAAATAGAAGAAGTATCTTGATGAACTCTTTCTTTATTCAATGCTCTCTCCCTAATTTGAATCTACAGTTTTACTTCACTGTTTGAAACATATATCAACCCATAACTAGCCATTCCATGACCAAGTTTATATTTTTGGTACTACATCACATGTTGAGCAACATGCCTTAGCTCAACCATACACTAATATGTTTCCTTAACTAAATCCATCACCAGTACTTCTTTCCTGTCACCCTTACTAGGTGCCCCTTATTTTTATAGACCATTATCTCAAACTCAAAGGTCAACTCCCTCTGAAGTTAAAACAAGGCCATCTGATTGTTCCTTTTTTTACACAATTAATTCATTTTTCCACAATTTCTCCCTTTGTCACACGAGTCCTTTTTCTTCCATCAGAGACAAATGAAATAGGATCAATCAAACCCAATGCGTCTTCTTATGATCGTATAAAGTCTTATTTAATCTTGATACTTCTTCTCATGTACCTCAAATCCCCGAGGTAACTTTACATACACTTCTACTTGGTTAAATAGACTCCATTGGATGATCTCTACATCCACTTTTCAGTGTAATTTTTAAATAATTCTATCAAAATTGTACCAGAAAACTGAAGTGAATGTCTTGTCATGATTTTATCCCTCTTTTTGGGAGAACCTTCTATTCTCAACTCTCAGTTTATACTTGTGTATACTGTTAACTGTTGCATGCAATATATTGTAGATCTATTTCGATTCCATCGTTGACTTCTCTTTAGCACAATTTAAAGTATATTACAAACTTACTGATTTACATGGTCCCTCTTAGCTCAGATCTCATCTAGCACAATATTTCTCAACACAAATCATGATTATGCAAGAAGTCCTATTATCACACACTTCGTTTTTTTTCTTCCATTACTTCCATTTGCTTGCTAAAACCTAGGAAACTTTTACTATAAACATAGAATCCTCACTAAGAGATCATGGAAAATTAATTGCAATCAATAAAATGATACAAAAATAAGAGACTAACTAATAGTACAAAAAAAAATCGAAGAAGAGAAGTATAAAAGACTTATCTTTTCAGGATTATAGGAAATGTCAGCTCCCTCGTGATCTTAGCCTCTTTGCACCCATCATTCATCTTTAACATTATTTCCTTCATCATCAACATAATGCCATTCCTTCCTATCATTATCTAAGGTTTATTCCTTTAGTGGAAACATATAGATAGGGTTTTATCTCCAAACCCTAGAGATTTATATGCTACAAAATTAATCTAGGGTTTATAAACCCTAAATTTTTCAATATTGATTTTACACCTTTTGCAAGGTCCACCGGAGTTTTAAAATTCTATTTTCCAAATTTCCAGGTAGCATATATAGAGTCTTCACGCTTCAGAATAAGAGATCTTCCATCTTGATGTTAGTCAAATATCTTCCAATAAGTTACCTTCATTAATGGAGGTAATATGACAAATCTTATTTATCCATACAAAGCAATCTCCTAGTTCAAAAATGTTTCCAAAATCCTAATGGAATATGTACTCAGGCTTAAGAAAAAAATCTCATCATACAAATTACGAGGTTTTTTATCTTTTAGTATTAATCTCTTTTACTAAGAACTTTACATCATACCATATTGAATCCAAGTGTACCCTTTTAGTGCATCACACCTCTGACTATCGAACAAGAGTATATTCATCAAACTCCATCTACTACGACAACATTTGCATATTTAAAGTATGGATATATATTCTTTCTCAATATATCAACGTATTCAAGAGACTGCCCATTTGTACTTTCGAACCATCTTTGCCTTGTATCTCATATATCAACAAATAGATTCTTACTTCATTTAACTATGAATTTTCCATGGTTACAGAAACCATATTAGTTTGCAACTTCTTCTCTTTATTCAGCATGAGCGTCTTTGTATGTAGCACACTTGGACTATGAAGTGATATTGAATTCTGTGACATATGAACACATATTCATATAATAAGAATACTCCTTAGAATTATGATGTGAATTGGTATTCAACCTTTCTCTATACTAAGATATTTCAAATATTTAATAAATGGATTGTGTCCTTCAGAAATTAGGGCTTAGAATTTTTTCTGAAAGAGAGGTTCTTGACCTCTTTAAGAATTCCCTTGATAGCTTCTTCAAACCTTTAATCACAACTTTGATGCAAGACCATATATTCCGAGCGTCAAACTTCATATTTTGGCATACTTTTGGTGCTCTTTTTCCAAAACCTCGTATTCATTTTGAACAACTCATCACTGCTTTGCATGGAAAAAATGTGCTTTCCTGGGAACCAATACGTAATATGTTTTGCATGGAAAGAAAGGTCTTTAGGTTAGCCATAACAAATCTTTAAGATAACATTCTGATTTTGAATTACAAGACAACATGGTTAACTAGACACGAGTCATTTATAACATTTCAAAGGAATATAATCAAACCAAGTTATGGGCTACCATTTGCATAGCCCACAATTTTATCTCTACTAATTCTTTGAATAATCATTACATCTAATGAAATAAGGAACAAATTTATTTCCTTTTCTCATAGTCATTCAAGCATCAAACCATAACTTTTATTACCTTTCTGATTTCTTTACATATATGTCTTCCTACTCCTTATAATCATTTTTTGAAATCACTGTAATCTACAGACAAATATATTGTCAACCTTATTTTGATTGATTCCTAAGATTCCTTTGTCTTCGTTACTAAGGCTTAATATACTCACGATTACATCAACATATTTCATCACAAGTTCATGTTCAGGCATCAGACAAATGTGTGACCTGGTTATACAAAAAAAGGAAACCAAAGCAACTTAATTTACTCATTTTGGATTCTATGAGGTACTTTATGAGATCACTCAACCTTCTATCATTAATCTTGAGATTTTTGGTCCTCTTGCAACAAGTACGAGGTAACCTCATCCTTTTGAAGAAATTTTTTTGAGACTTCTTTGTCAACTTACTTTAGCTCTTTGACCTCTATAACTTTCTAAGGTAACTTCGACTTGAGGTTTTGAGCTTTGGCCTTATGAAATATGCTATGAGGCCTTCTTGGCCCATTAAAATGAAATGATGTTTATTTCACTAAGAATTTCATCTTCTCCCAAGTATGTTTTTGCATTATCTCAAGATTAAGGATGGATCAAGATACTTTCTTATATGAATCTCAGTACAAGATGAAACTTTGGCCTACCTATAGTAAGATAGAGGTATATAATTTCATACTTCTTCATAATCTCACCTAGGGTCATGGACACATCTCTAGAATACACTTTTTTAAATCATATTTTATTATTGAATTTACATAGAATAATAAATAAATTCTTTAGTCGAGAAGTTAGATCTTGAATTTCTTTGTGATGTTATTATTGACTTCTAGGATTCGATAGCTTATACCATAAATTCTCTTCTTGTTGTTCAAGGTTGATCTTATACATTGGTTCTAATACCATGATGATTTTTCATAGGTCTTCTACTAGTAATTCTAATGATATTCATTTTAACTACTTTCATATTTTCATTAACCATTAAGAAATTTCACAAAATATCTTCAACAATAGGCAGTAGAATCATAAACAAACAACCAAAACAAGAACACAAGCTTTTACACTGGGAAAACCCACATCGGGGAAAACCCAACAATTGTTTCCTTAGAGAAATTATTTAGTTCAACAAGAGACATACCTAGATCATCTAGTCAACCATGTGGTTAAACCTAGTAATCTCCTTCCTTTTCAAGCCAACCAACTGCTCCAAGAGATTAGGTCTAGTCTGTGTGCTAGAGTTGAATTTTGGTGTCATTTTGCACTCAGATTCTTGGTCTTGCAAACAATAAGTTTGGTCTCATGGCTCGTGATTTTTCACCCAAAATCTCGATCATGAAATGCATACTTGCACCCAATGTCTTGGTCATGTAACTCATCCTTTGTTATCAGAGATATGTTCTTCTTCCTCAACATAAATTATGCCTCAATTCATCTTGTTTTCTTTCTTTGACTTGATGTCATACCTGTCCTTGAGATGATCCAAATTTGCCTCATAAGTGATCTGACTTATATCCTTGATGAGGAGGTCGAATGACACATATATGTTGATCATGTTATCCTAATGGGTACACCTTCACTAGGGCTAACTTGACTAGGAGGAGGGCCATGTTGGATTATTTGGAGCTAAAAACATAATTTTTAAAAATTCATTTTTTTCTCTTTTAAGAGGACATGAAGAACATGTGTTAGAATTTATCTTTTGACAATAGCATGAAGAGCATGCCTTACAAATACATCAATAACTAAGATATTAATTATGAATATCAGCCATAACTACAAAATTGAACAAAATTTCCTCCATAAATAGTAATAATCGTTGGTTGTGACATCTCTAAATTCCTTTAACCCAATTGATAACTAGCATGGATTCTCCAAACACTTTTAGGGTCTTACATCCTTTTTCTTTGGAAAATATGAGAAGGATTTTTAAATCCATGAGTTATGTATAGTTGTTTGTATATTTACTAAGGCCCATCTCTAAGGAAAATAAGTGATTTTCACAAAATTATAGTTTAGGTCCTTGACCACGAGATCACCCATCATCCTGAGAAGCGCCATCAAAGAAATCCCACTGTCTAGAATTGTCCACTTCTTCAGGTAAAAAACCTTTAGTGTTTGGGGGTTAGTCTTTCTGGGGAAGGCTACAAAAACTAGTAGGGCTCTGCGTCGTCATTCTATTTGGAGAAGAAAGGCCATCCTAGAAGATGACCTTATTTGTTGCTAGAAAAATTCCTTAGCATTTAATCAAAGGGATGGTTATGAATTTGTAAACTGCTCAATCATCAAACCAATCTTTCCAAGCCTAAAAAAAGTTACTAATGGCCCACTCTATCCAAATATTAAGTTTGGAATGGAAAAGTGAGTAAATGTATTTTGTGAAGGGACAATTGATGAGGAGGTGTTAAATAGATTATTCCCTAGCCTTGTAAAGGGCACACCAACTTGGTCCTTCCAAATGTCAATTTTTGTAAATTTTCTGAAGTAGGAACCTTGTTTACAAGTGGGCACCATGTGAAGAAGAATGATTTCACTAGGAATTTTAATTTCCATGAGTGTTTCCACATACGTACATGTTACCCTCTTAATATGTGAGAAATCAAAGGAAGGTAACCCAAGTCTAGAGTATTGGACCTCCAAAGGGTGAGTGTGATGAGAGTAGCTCATGCTCACTGCCAATCAACCTTATATGAGGAACAAACTTTGCAATTAAGCCCCTCCAAGCATCACCATGTCCATTCAAAATTTCTATGTTTTCATCCAACTACCATCCTTGTTCCCAAATATCAGTGATTCCCATGTTCACCACATGATTAATATTACAGGTAGCATTTCTACTGAGGTGGTCTACTAAGTCTTGAGGAAGAAAAAATCCTTCCCCACACCTAAACCAAGGGTCAATACCTACCTTTAATTTCTATCCTTTTCCAATTTTCCATGAAATATATTCTTCAATCAAAGGGAAAGAGTCAAGGACTTCCTTCTAAAAAAAAGAGATGTTAATTTGAGCTTTGTTTAGTTTCATTATCCATTATTCCAGAGTCTCGGGGTGTAGGTATTTCCTGTAGATCAATTCCTTCCATAGACTTTTAATAGAAATGAGCCTCTAGCCTACCTTAGTAGCAATCACGTTCACAAATAGAAGGAGATTATTTAAACCCCACCCCCCCAAAGCCTTCAGGACACCAATTGTTTCCCACTTGACTCACAACATAACAAAGTGATCCTTTGAACCTTCCCACAAGAATATTGGATAGGCTTTGTGAAGCTTTTCCATAATCCATTTCAGGATTCATGTGAGTGCCATCCAATAGATAATAATGGCTTCGAGGATGAATTTCACTAGATCAAGCTACCCAATTATGGACAACCAATGCAAACACATTATCTTTATTCATTTTTATATTTTGAAACCATCCATTTCCAATCTTATTTTCTCTAACATTTTAGATTTAGGAAAAATCCTAGGTATTTGATTCCATCCTCCAATAGAATTTGTGATCCAGGTGGATATTGGTGGCCACCCGCCAAGTCCACTTGGACCTGCACCATTGTTTCTTTCAGATTTTGAATTTCCTTAATTGTAGCATAGTTTACTATCTTTAGCATTTTTTCGGGTCCTAAACTTCCGAATCCATTTTGAGACCCTAAATGACATTTTTTGAGAAAATTGGGAGAAACATGGGTCCATGGACTGATTTTGCTCTTCCCAAAGTTGTAGTTCTTAGGTGGATCTTTCTAGCGAGATATTGTGTGCATCAAACAGAGATTGTATGCCAACGTTACGATCCCGGAAAGTTGATGTACCAATTTACCCAAATGGGGCCCATAGTTTGGCGTTTCATCTTCTAGGGATGTTTTCACTAGGGTTTGGCCAACAGTTTGGCCCACAGTTTGCCTTCGACCCTCATTGTAAGACAGTTTAGAGGGATGTAGCCGCCACATCTCTTCTCAGAGATAAGCTACCATCGCCCTAGCTAGTTTATTTCCATTTCTGTTTGTAAGCATATTTCATTATTTTACATTAATGAAATGAAGTATTATTTCCACTGCATCTTTGTGTTTATGGTTATCTCTATAATTTTGTGTTCTTGTATAAATCTTAATCAATTTGGGTGTAGGCAAAATTCTCCATAATATGGAGATCCCCCTCCTCATTAAGTGAGATTAGTGAGATGGATGACTTGGTTACATTAAGTTTTATGCTCATGCTAGCCTTGAAGAGACCCCAATCATATTGTAGAAAATTTGCATCTTTATGCAAGCCATTGAAAAAACTAAAAATATCATCAAAAAACAATTGGTGTCTTGAACTAAAATTTTCCATAACAATAATATCTTTGAAGGCCTCCCATTTCTTAGCATTGTCTAATATTCTACTTAAGCATTCTCCCACTAGTGGGAATAGAAGCAGTGAAAGTGAACAACCCTGATTTAGACCTCTCTAAGCATGGAAGAAGGGAGAAGAAACATCATTGATTAATACTGCGAAGGAAACTGAGGTTAGAAAACTCATAACCCATTGAATGAAAGGTAAAATTTCATCCTCATTAACACATCGTGGGAATAATTGAGCTGAGATTTTCACAAATTGCCTTCCAATAATTGTGTTAAACGACCTCTCTCAAGTCCTTCCACCACCAAGCACTATAGGAAAATTCTTGCATATTAATGCTCAAGCTTAGATCTTAAGAAAATATGATACCACTTGATACTTTATACTAGCGATAGAATCTAATCCTACCTACAAAATTCATGATGCTTTAACAAAGTGCACTGCTTCAAACATTCTTATTTATGGTCACATAAATTAATTAATACGAAACAATAGGACTTTTGGATTGTAGCTCTTTTATAAGTAGATTTTAAACCTACTAAAAGATCATATTTAGAGGGTATTAATCAACTCTCACTTTGAAATACAATCTATTTCATATACATTTCATATTTATCGTTTTGGGCGTCTCTATGCCTCAGTATTGAATTTGCTAAGCCTTTTTTACATGACACTGTCTCTAGATCATAATTGGATAGTTGTTCTTGTTCAA
Organism: Pinus taeda; assembly: GCA_000404065.3. Classification (NCBI taxonomy): domain Eukaryota; kingdom Viridiplantae; phylum Streptophyta; class Pinopsida; order Pinales; family Pinaceae; genus Pinus; species Pinus taeda. The sequence goes on from APFE030050878.1 coordinate 15,755, forward strand.
ATAAATCTTAAACCTGTGCAAGGAGTGGCATATCTAGAGTGTCTAAGTCTCCTCTATTTTTTCAATACGAGTTATTTCACATACAGTTCATCCTTACTCTCTTGTGTAGCCCTATCCCTTTGAACTAAGTCACAGGTCATCATTTTTGTCTCTCATACATGTGGGACGCCCTTCCAATCGGACCCCAAAAATACTTTTGGATTACGTTTCCTATTAAATGTCATCACATTTCTTATATGGTTGGATGATGGACATTCTAGTGGTTCAACTTCTTCAACTAGTCAAAGTCAATTCATGTTCATTTTCGAATACCACCTTTCACTAGTACCTCTCTTCATAAGACACTTTGACTCACAAAGCCATACTCCAGAGAGTATTGTCTCTGGACAAATATGGTCATGCTTCAGGCACCAATAGGAAAAAACTACATGTTTAAAATCTTAATCTATATAATACACTTAAAGAGAGTGAATGTGCTTCTTATCTTGGTGACCTGATATTCCCTAAGCTTAGACTTCGAAGGACATGGGACTTGCTTGTTTACAATTGGATGAACATATGTCTCACCATGGAGAGTTTGATTTGTATTTTTACCAATTATCTTTCTACAATTTGTAAAGAGATATGGCTAAATATTCTTCAATTTCATTTCTTGTTAATCCCATTTGATTTTTTTGCCTATTATGGATTCCTAAATTCAAGAAACTCTCGAACAATCTTTCCTTCTATAACCATTGTGACACTACAATTTTTGTATTTCAATTGACCCTATATTGAATTCAAAGAAACTCTCTAGAAATCTTTCACTTAATATTGGCCTACTAGAGTGTGGTATATTTTTAAATAAAGCATGCTAATAAAATATAAAAAAAAAAAAAAAAAAATACAACAATTTCATTAAACAAAATTTATTAATAAATTTCCAATCATTTAAAGGCGTTGTCAGTAGGAAAACATGGATATGCACACACAAATAAAATATTTCTATGGCACACTCCAAATACCATAAATACATGACACATTTATGGTTCTTGTGAGATTCAACCAATTCCAAAACAAGGAGATTGGTTCTTGAGAAATTATCTCAACAATTAAAACAATTAACACCAAATTTACCTACTAAAGTAAGTGTTATTTCCAAATCCCCCATTTAATGCTTACATTATTACATAAATAATAAATTACAAAATATAGAATGCATAGTACAAAAACATAACTAGTCTTTGTCTCACTAGATTTCATCGACACTCACATCCACTCTAGAATCTCCCAAACACTACTCTTTCTTCATCGCCACTTATTTGAGTTATTACTTGAAATCCATTTAAAACATGCTTGCCTCTGAACATCATTGATAAACTTTGTAAGATCAACAATATTGACACCACAGCTTGTCTGGGCTTCCGTGATAGGATTTATCAAGTAATGAAACACTTTATCGACCTTCCACCATCTATCGGATATTTCACTTTTGGATATCTGTTAGTTGTTAGGATGGAGGTTTTAATACTGAATGTATTCAAAAGCTCATCTAACAACTTGACCTGTCTAACATGCAAGGATCTCATATCATAACCTATAGTCATTGTTCAAGTGTTTATGAGCACTAGGAACAACAAATCATAACAATTTAAACACAATCAAACTATTGATATGTCAAGGGTTTTTGAGTATCAAGAACCACTAATTTGAATTATGCAACACTCTTCAATAATTGGTTATGCACCTTTTACAAACCAAAAAATATACATAATTTGGATACAACATACATCATTGATAACTTAAAATATTCTGAGAGGTTTTGTGTTGGCTCATCATCACCATCATAATCTGAGAAGTCCTCAAAGTTGTCTTATGGCGAGTCTTCAAAAGTAGCTATGTTAGCAGATTCTTTTAATTTTCCATTTAAGAGATCTTTGGCATGAGTTTTACAATTAAATGTCGTGTCCATGTTTTTGGCAATAAAAATATTTAATGGGTTCCTGTTTTTATTGACCCTGCCCCTAGATAATATTTCCATCTCAGGTTGTGAATTGTCCTTTGCATCAGCTATTTTCATTCTCTTATCTTCTGCTAACAGAGGTGATATCATTTCATCTAGTGATTTGGAAGAAAATTGACTTAAGGTGAAAATAGCATTATCATAATTGGAAAATAAATTGTTTAGCAAAATAGCCTTATCATCTTCATCTTCTATTATTACCCCATTTTCCCCGAAATGCGTTATGAGATATTTTAAATCATTTATATGTGTAGAAAATTATACCCTCTCATGCATCTTAAGTTTGAATAACTATAATTTCAAGGAGAATTTTTCATTCACAACCTTTTCCCCAACTATTTTTCTTAATTGTTCCCATATTTGTGCAAAAAAATTTATGAGATGAAGTTGTGAATCTGACAATGAAAGGCCTATAATGGACTTAGCTTTCTCTTCCTTTTTCAGCCAATCAACCAATAATTTAGGGTCGTGAGGTGTTGATTCAGTTCCTTTAACTAAAACCCATAAGTTGTTATGCATTAAATGCATTTGGACTTTTACCTTCTGAGGTTTGGAAGTTCAATCAATTAAATTTTTCAAAAACTATTTGTTCCATGTTTAAATAAACAACTGCTTTATTATTGTTACCTCACAAATATGTAGGAATAATGATAGGTTGCATTGTAGATTCCCTTCAACCATCTCCTTCCCACACGCGACACTTCACTGGGGTTGGGCATGCATTTACAACACGCGATGTACCCAAAGAATCTCCCTAAATATGGAAGCAAGATGATTTATCCTCCAGTGCTGAATCTCCACGCTCAGAGTTTCATGCCTGTAATCTACACCAATTGGCCTACTCAAAGAACAAGGCGAAAAAAATGCTTGGCCCTCGGCTCCAGCTGCTTCACAATTTTCCCGCTCGTTGGTTGTAATACCAAGGTTAGATCTCCTTCCTTAGTAGCATTTGATAGCGGGAAGCTTCTACAGGTCCATCTTTGAAATCGCCACATACAAGATCGACACAAATTTTCCTTTCTAATTCATACGCAGCTCCATAGAATACACCACCACCACAAATTCCACCGTTCTAAGTAAAGTTAGTTTCGTGAGATTCAGTGCGTCTTGGCACAACTTCCCTAAACTATATCTCATGTAGCGAACTATCATATCATGACAACTACAAACCTCGGCTCCATATGCACAAAGCTCACCACCATGGTTTTACTCTCAATAACATTGCCCTAAAGCATGGAGGAAATGAGTTGTATCAGTCTCTTCTTGATTAATTATTGTACTTCTTCTGCTCCCAGCTTAGTGGCGAGCTCATCAGTCCAGATCAAATTCAAATTTAGTCTCGCATTTCCATGGGTTGTCCTGAAAGGAGTAAACCTAGAGGATTCAAATTTAGTCTCGCATTTCCATGGGTTGTCCTGAAAGGAGTAAACCTAGAGGTACCAGCTGTAATACCAAGTAGGAAAAGGGAGACGCACACAAGAAGAAATATTTTTATTATATACAACAAATCACACAAATACATTACATATGTATGATGCTTGTGAGATCCAACTGATTCCAAAATAAGGAGATTGGTTGTTGAGAAATTATCTCAATCAATTAACACCAAATTTACCTATTTCCAAATATAAGCATACTAATAAATATAAAAAAATTAACAACAATCTCATTAAATAATATTTATTAATAATTTTCCAATCATTTTAAACATGTAGTCTATTTATTATATATTTTAGAATTTTAGTCATAATTAAACAATATAATTTTTTTATCAAATTTTAATATTCTGTTACTGAAAATGTATTTTTAATACAAATTTATCACTCTTAAAAACATTTTAAGAAGAGTTCACCATTCAAATTAGAGAAATTTCAAAAATCCAAAATATATAACAAATAAAATATTACATTTTTAAATAAAACTGATTAATAAAATGTATACCATTTATAACAATTTCATTAAATAAACCATTATCGAATTACTCAACCAGATTCGAAAAGCACCTCGTCTAATAAGTTAATTTGCATGAGGTTTGCCAAACGGCCCGCGCGTAATTCAAAAGACATGTCACAAGCAATGGACCAAATTATTTCGTTCGCGTCGGGCCATACGTTTTCACGGCACCATATGAACTCTTCTATGTCAACTATCCAGCGGATCACCGCCATTCAGATTTTCTAGAAGCTTATAACGTTAGATGAGTCAAGGTGGTGATGGTGATATTGTAAAGGAGTTTTGTTTTGTTTTGTTTTTTATAAATTTTTAGTTTTTTTTTTTTTCAAATTTGTATTATTTAAATTGGTCTTTTAACTGTATATAACTTTGGCATTTCAAAAACTCTAAATCATTTTGATTATGTAAAATTATCTATTAAAAATAATAATTTCATTAAATTCATACTAAATTTTAAAAAAAATAAATAAAAAAACCACAAAAAAATCACACTAAAAACAACTACATTAAAAATAAGTCATACACTAAAAACCCACAGACATACCCTCGGGCTTTCTCACGGAGTTAATGAAGATTAGGAAAAATCTCTTATCTCGCTTATTGTCTTTCCGAATGTTGTCCAAAATTCAGAAATGAACTGTGGCGAAGCAGACATTTTATCAGTATTCAAAGGGTTGGTGATGGTGGACGGCTGGAAGCAAGCCTGCCGACTCCAAACTCCCATTCCATTCTTCAATAGCCCATTGCGTTGACTTTGAACCATTTATTTATTATACATTAGGTTGACTTTGCACCATTTATTTATTATACAAGTTTAGTTACAAGTTCAAATTTGAATTAGAATTAAATTTTTTCAATTGAAAAAAATTAATAATAAATATTTTAAAAATAGTGTGTTTGTTAGTGTTTTTCTTTATTTATTTTTAAGTTTAACTAACTTTTATTAACTCTGAAAAGTATAACAATATTACAAAAGTAAAATTCATCTAAAAAATTTACCATTTATCTTGTCTATCTAAAACTTCTTTTTTTTCAAATTCAAATATAATTTTAATTTAAAAATTTATTAGGTAATAAATGCACATTAGTAAAATATATATTAAAAAAAACTGCTTTATTTATAATCACTTTCTGACATTCTTTCAATGTTTCTAAATTTCCAGAATGAAAAAACAGAGTTTTCTAATTTTATAACCTGGTTTATCTATAATTGTTTTAGTATTATCTATAATTTTTTCATAAATAAAAAATCACCAATAAAACAATCAATCACGTTGAGACATTATTTCCTTTCCTCGTTTCTAAATTTCCACGCAGAGTTTTCTAATTTCAATTTTACCTTCTTTCTTTCTATATATAACCTCTTTTATCTATTTATGTTCAGACCGTAATAACTAATCTGAGTCATAAATTTTCTCATCATATGATTTATTACATTAACCGATTAATATTGTGTTAAGGTGTGCTATGAGACTGAATGAACCAGCTAAATTAACTTCGTTATACTGCGAATCGGATCGAATTTGGGTAAATTATTCGGCACTCGAACTGAATTGGCAAATTTCTGTATCTAAATTCGGTAACTATGGTTTTTAGGGTCACCATTTTTGCTCTCTCAAGTTTGCAACGATATTTTCCAAAACAATTTAATTTAATTATCAATTATTTTGAAATTGATGTTATGAATTTAATTTAAAAAATATATATATTTGTAATAATAGTTTGAATTATATTTAAAGTATATATTTAGAATAGAGAATTAAGATTATCGAAATTGAATTACCATTTTTAATAGATATTTTCATTCTAACAACTTATATGTAGATATCATATATTAAATGTGTTTTATATTAATTTAATAATTAGATGATACCGCAGCAATTATGATGAATGTAAAGGTATCAATTATATAAACATCAATACACTTATTCTTTCACATAGATTAAAAATTAAAAAAAATAGATATATAGTTTTGTTTTTTTATTATCATAATTATGAACCAAAAAATAATATACGAGTTAAGCATATATACATCTTCCATTTTATCATGGAGATTCTTATCTTGTAAATAAGTTTTGTTATAATATTATGCTCTATTAATACAATATGCCCCAAAAATTATAACTCATTTCATATGACGCTTGTTTATATGACTTTTTTAATTTGATTAAAAGTAAAGAAAGAGTATAACAATTTCTTGTTGTTTTCAAGTTATCTCAGTTCTCCAGTGATTACATCAGGCTTGACTTGTGACTTAAAAAACAATAAGCCTGGGCAACACCAACCCTTAAAGTGGTCGGATGCCCATAGAATTTGAACCCTTGGACAGACTAACCATTAACATGACCAGATATTTGACCATTAAATTATTGATAACCTTCACATCACATGCTAAAATCTGAAATTATCTTGCCAATTTACTCTCTACAAATTATCTTGCCAATTTAAAGACAAAATCTATGGAGAGTACTTTACTCTTAAAATCTGAAATTAGTTTGTTAAAGGTTCTGCAAGTTCTCTTTCTCATCCTCATTTCAATGATTTTATTCCAAGTAAACTGATGTGAACTTTGACCCTATTCTTTAATTTACAGATGAAATGTTGTATTAAAAGAGAATATTTATGGAATATTATATAAGGTCAATAAAGTTAAAGAGTTCCAAAACAAACATTTGTCCATTATAATAATGTTTCAGTTTCGAATTCCCACTCACACGCGTCGCTCACATGGGTGGCGGCCTCATTCTCTTTAGATTGAATGCACACCAAAACAAAAGCCACCCAATCTTGTATTAATATTTTAATAGCTAAATTATTTTTAATGGTCTATGTGATGGTTGCAAGACAACTAAAGAATACACTCACTGATAAGTTGATAGACATCCCAGCGTAAAAATGTTTCCTTGGTGGTGAGGTGAGTTGGTGGTCTTAGTCTAGGTTGTTGTTGTTGGAAAGGTGGAGGAGACAAAGCATGAATTTACACAAAACACGAGTTGTTGCTCTTTTTTTGATCACACAAAACATGATGATTACAATGAACCCAGTGAAGGGCACTTAAATCTTTTCGACTAACTAATTGCCTAAAATATCTTGACATGCAACCACATGCGATCACACACTCAAAGTCGTCTATCACTTAACTCGACTTGAATCAACACTCAAACACTCAACCACTCAATCACTCAGTTAATTGACTCTCTATGTTTATCCAACTCCTCATGCAGGAGTAATTATCTTATTTTAACACTCCCCCTTAATTACGACTGCTAAACTAAAACATGACTCATGACAACTCAAACATGCCTGGTGGTTTATGTCTTAGCTAGGCTTTCAAAACAAAAATTTCTTCTATGAAACTCAAATACAAATTGTGCCAATGACTTAGTAAATATATCAGCCAATTGATCACTAGATTTACAAGGCTTCAAGTGAACTTCTCCATTTCTCACAAGTTCTCTAATAAAGTGATATGTAGTATCAATATGCTTGCTCTTTTGATGAAACACACTATTCTTGGATACTGCAATCACTGAGGTGTTGTCACAATATATTGTTGTTGACCCTTGTTGTTTCTACTTGATTCTATCAAGTACTCTTCTTAACCACACTACTTTGACATGTTGTTGATGTTGCTTCTACATATTCTGCTTCTGCCGACAAAAGTGTCACAATGGGCTGCTTCTTAGATGCCCATGAAATCACACCTAAACCAAGGTGGAACACAAAACTAGAAGTGCTCTTCCTATAATCCAAACTTCCTACAAAATCAATATTTGTGTATCCAATCAAATCTTTATTTTCTATGCTTGCATACATTATGCCACAATCTCTAGTTCCTGCTATGTATCTCCGAATTATTTTTCCTACATCCTAATGTGTGTCTTTTAGAGTCTCCATAAATCTAGAATCAAACTCACTCCTTGCATGATATCCAGTCTTGTAGCTGTGAGATACATGAGGCTACCAACCAATCTTTTGAATAGAGTTGGATTGACATATTATCCTTCATCATCCTTGCTTAAATTTGTATCTGTTGCAATTGGTGTAGGGACAGGTTTGCAGTTTTCCATCCTCAATCTTTTCAACAAATCTTTGGAATATCTATTTTGAAAAATAAAAATTCATTTTTCAGATTACTAAACTTTTATGCCAAGAAAACATTTCATGAGACCAAGATCTAACATCTCAAAGTCTTTCATCATCGTTGCTTTAAATTCATCTATGTCAAAATCACCTGTAAAATCATGTCATCAACATATAAGCAAACAATCAAAATTTGTCCATGCTCATTTACCTATGTGTACAAGGTAGGCTCAATGTTTCTTCTGCAAAATCCATTCTTGATCATGTAGTTTTTAATTCTACTATACCAAGCTCTAAGCGCTTTCTTCAGTCCATAGAGTGCTTTCTTCAACCTGTAAAATTTCTCTTCATTACTCTCAACTTCATATCCTAGAGGTTGCTGCACATAAATTTCTTCTTCTAGACTTCCATTCAATAAGGTTGATTTCACATCCATCTGATATAATTTCCAATTGTTATGAGCTGTTGTGGCTAGAACTACTCTTACAACATCCAATATGGCTACTGGAGCAAATGTTTCTCCAAAGTCTATTTCCGGTTGTCGCGAGAATCCTTTTGCTACAAGTCCTACTTTAAATCTGTCAATTTCACCTTTTTCATTCAACCTTGTCTTGTACGCCCACTTCACACCAAAGAGATTTTTGTCCTTTGGCAAATCAACCAAATCCCATGTATCATTGTTTTTAATAGCTTCAATTTCTTTATCCATGGCTTACACCCAATTTTCATCTCTAATTGATTCTTCAAACGAAGAAGGTTGGAATGACAACAATGAAAAATTTGAACTAACATCGAAATCATCATAAATATCTTTCAGAATTCTGATCTTTTTCTTACCATTGCTTGACTCATCACTTGATTGACTGTTGGGACAGTCTTGATCTGTTGATATACTTGAATATCTGTGCAGCTCTAAAAATATTGGAGTTCTTGTTGGTGTGTATCTATTTGGTGTCTTCATCGATGATTCTCGCTACTCCTTTTCTGCTACATCATATTCTTCCATTAGTGGCACTTGTGCATCAACTGTTTTGTCTAGAGTTTCCATGATTCTTCTTCCTTGAACACAACACCTTTGTTAATTATGGTATTCCTTGTGAGAGGGTTATACAATTTGTAAGCTTTTGGTTTCTCACTATAACCAATGAATATGCATTTTTCACTTATATCATCGAATTTGCCTCTTCACTCCTTAGGCACATGTGCATAAGCTACACATCCAAATACTCTGAGATGAGATACGCTACAATACATACCTAACCATGGTTGTTCTGGTATTCTGTTCATCACACTCTTTGTAGGAGATATGCTGATCACATAAATAACACATGCAACTACTTTTGCCCAAAACTCATTAAACAAGTTTCTTCCTTTCAACATGCTTCTTACCATGTTCATAATTGTCCTATTCTTTCTCTCTGCTACACCATTCTGTTGCGGTGTGTACCTGGCTGTAAACTATCTTCTGATGCCATGTTGTTTGCAGTAATCATGGAATGCCTTTGAGTCATATTTTCCACCATGATCTGCCCTCAATACCTTGATTTGTCAATCACTTTGGTTCTCTAATAAGGCTTTGAATTCTTTTAATATTGCAAAAGTTTCATACTTCTGCTTCAAGAATTAAACCCAAGTCTTTCTGCTATAGTCATCAATGAAAGTGAGGAAGTAACAACTTCCACCAATCGACTGTGTCTTCATAGGTCCACACAAGTCTGTATGCACTAGCTCAAGAGGTTGCTTTAATCTATATGCAACTTCCTTTGGAAAACTTTCACAGTGTTGCTTTCTCAAGATGCAACACTCACAAGTATGAGTTGGTTCTTTGATAGGAGATAATCCTCTAACCATCGGTTTCTGCTGCAACAATCTTAAACTACAAAAGTGCAAGTCTCCAAATCGAAAGTGCCTTAACCAATAATCATCAGAACATACAACTGTAAAATAACTCACCTGACCACTGTAATTCAAAATTAGAGGAAAGAGTATGTTCCTCATCATCTACACCTTTGCTATTAGTTTTTTGCTTCAGCGTTTGTAATATATAACACATTCTTCACCTTGAAAGATAACTCTGTATCCTTTTTGTGTCAATTGACCAACACTTAACAAATTATGTTTGAGACAAGGAACATAATATACATCTGAGATTCCTTCGGCTCCCCCTGCTTGGTCAGAATGTTGACCACTCATTTGCCATCTACTTCCACAGTCTTGTCAGACCCCAACTTTACCTCTGTTTTCACAGATTAATGGAAATTTGCAACCAAATCCTTTTTACCTGTCATGTGGTTACTGCAACCACTGTCTAACATCCACACACTAGCAGAAGGTTCATGCATGGTATGGCAAGCTAAGAACACAGAGTTACAACTCTCTGTACTGACATTAAGTCTCTGGTTACCTTCATCAACTATCTTCTTCTTGCAATCACGAGCATAGTGACCAAATTTATTGCAATAATAACATCTTACCTTTGATTTGTCAACTCTTTGATTATTGTTGAAGCTTCTGTAGTTGCTTCCACTTGCATGTTCATGCTCTGCTCGACCATCTTTCTGACAACCATATCTTCCACTTTGTCCTTTGCCTCTCGATCTACTTCTGTCTCGACCTCTGTCTCTTGAAATAGAAACCTCACTTTTGAAAGTGGTCTCTAAAGTCGAATCCTTATTTCTGTCTATCCTTGCCTCATGCAATAGAAGTAATTCCATCAGCTCATCAACTGTCAATAATGCCAAAGCCTTGGCTTCTTCTATGGCTGCTACCAAAACATAAAATTTGGTAGACAAAGATTGGAGGACCTTCTCAACCACTCTTTGATCTTTTATATGTTCACCATAAATCTTTAACTGATTTACGACAATTATGACCCGATTCATGAAAGAATCGATGTCCTCTGTCTCCCTCATCTGCATACTTTCAAAATCTCTCCTATTATTCTACAACATAACTATATTTACTTTGGTCATACCTTTATAGTTTGTCGCCAAAGTATCCCATGCTATTTTCGCTGAAGACGTGATGATAATCTTTTGGAACACTGCTCGATCCACTCCCTATTGAATAAGCTGCAACGCATGTGCATTCTTCTTCTTGTTTTTCTTCCATTTTTCCCTCTCTATATTATTGAAAGCTTATTCTTCTTCTTTGTTTTTAAGTTCTCAAAATTCAAAACATCATGTCCTTGCAACATGGTTGCCATCTTAATGGCCCACACATCATAATATTTCCCCGTAAACGGTGGGAATTGGGGCTGGAAATTTGAAAAGCCATCTTTCTATGAAAATAGCTTTTTGAAAAAAACCCTATTAATAAAAACCTTCAATCTTTTTTTTTTTTTTTTATAAAAAAAACCCTTTAAAAAAACATTGTCAAACAACCTTTTGAAAATCTCTTAAACTATTTTTATACATAGGAGAAATCTTAAAAAAAAAAAAAAATATATATATAGAACAACCAAACCTTTTATAAATCACGGAATTAAAAAAAAAATTTAAGTACATTAAATATATAAATTTCCCCACATAAGTCCTTTGATATATGAAAAGTTCTTTTAAAAACACTCACATGAACTTAAATCAATATGAATACCAAATTTCACTTTGGTTGACTTTTTAATAAAATACCTTAAAATATAAACCACGTGCTATTCGTTGGTTTATTGACGCATCTCAGCGAACGTTTTGTCCGAGCCAAAAAAAACCTGCGTGTACAGGAGTCCAGCTATCGTAGGAAATCGGTGGCTAAATTATAGCGGCGGCTCTGCAACCTGCTATTGACTTCTTCGATAGCACCCCGCCATGGGTGTTCAAGGCAGCTGCGGCTGCTTTTTTCAAAACAGGAGTTTTTTACGCGGTCTGCGGACCAAACAGCTCGGCCGATGAGAAAATTTCGATTCTGTTATAACTCACACATTGGACTCGTACAGCGATTCTTAAAGCTGCAGCTGCAGAGTTTATCTGTTTCAAATCTCGTTTTGATACCAGATATTTGGATTCTCTTATAACTCACACAATGGGACTCTTACAGCGATTCTTAAATCTGCAGCTGCAGAGTTTATCTGTTTCAAAACTCGTTTTGATACCAGATTGTTGTTTGATACCAGTTCGTTGGTAAGGTCGAGGAGATAAAACATGAATTCGCACAAATTACCAGTGGTTGCTTTTTTATTTGATTACACAAAATATATGATGATTATAATGAAGCTGGTGAAAAGTATTTAAATTTTTTTGAGTAGGGAATTGCCTAAAATATTTTTTGAGTAGGTAATAGCCTAAAATATCTTGACATGCAATCACACACTCAAAGTCTATCACTTAACCACTTGACTCAACCCTTAAACATTCAACCACTCAGTTAACTTACCCTCTATGTTTAGCCAACTCCTCATGCAAGACCAATTATCTTATTTTAACAATTATTTCACCTTATAATAATAGGTTTCCGTTAATTCATATATATATATATATATATATATAATATATATATATAAAAATATATAATTATAAATATATAATACATTTTATGATAATGATATAAAATTGTATTTTGCACATACATTTGTTGATGTATTCGTTAAATTTTTCATAATAACAAAAATCTAAAAATATGAATATCTTGTTTACAAGAGATTTTTCTGCGAAAATCACATGAAATATCATTTGTCGACCCGTTTGGAACCAACCATTGTGGTTCATCCTAAGGACAACTAAAAATATGAATATCTTGTTTACAAGAGATTTTTCGGTGAAAATCGCATGAAATATCATTTGTCGACCCGTTAGTTGTCTTGATGATGAACCACCACAAATGATATTTCATGTGATTTTCGCCAAAAATCTCTTGTAAACAAGATATTCATATTTTTAGTTGTCTTGACGATGAACCACACTGGTTGGTTCTAACGCGTCTACAAATGATATTTCATGTGATTTTCGTCCAAAAATCTCTCGTAAACTTGATATAGATCATAAAAGCCTCAATTCTACATATGAATATCTTGTTACTATGTTAATCAACCTATCATACCAGAAAATAATTACATTTTAACATTAATTTTTTTTTTTTAATGTAATGTGTACAAAAGCTATACGCCAAAAATACCAAAAACATATTTTAGGTTGCTCCGGTTGTCATGGATGTTGTCCTTATTCAATAAAAAGATTAAAATTCATACTGTTTTGCTCCTTTAATTTCAGCAATCAGCAGGCTCCCATAAGGCTTGGTAATACCCACCTTAGAGAGCCCATCTGCTATCCAATTGGGTTTCCTGAAGCCATGGCAGCAAGACAATAAATCAAAACTCTCTCTACCAACCCAAAAAAAAAATTAATATATTTTTAGCCAATATAAGTGTGTTACTTCATCATTTGGAAGGTTGCATTACAAAATATTTAAATTTTAAAAATTGTTTTTAATTGAGGCATAAAAAGGTTTATTTTGTTGTAAAAAAATATTAAATTTTTATAATAAAAATTGGGAATAATTAAAATCTTATAAGCAGAACATGGGAAAATAAATATTTTAAAAATTATTCAAATAATAGGTTATTTTACGTGTGTCCATCTCATTTCTCAAAAAAAGCAGCTCCACGTAAACATGTTATTTTGGAACAATAATTTCTATATTTTGTATTATTTTATAAAAAGAATCTTTTACCATAATAATGTGACATTATATACGAATTTACTTTTATCTCAAATTAAAACAATTTACTCGATTATTACCCAAAACCCCCGTGCTTGCTCAAAAGAATATTTAGATAGAAGGTGTCAAATTCATCTATTTTTGCAATACAAACCTTTTCACATAAATTTCATCTTTATCCTCTTGGGTGTCTCTATGCCTCAGTGTTTGAGTCTTTTGCACATATGTTACCGCCTCTAGAACATAATTGAATAGTTGTTCTTGTTCAGATAATTTTGAACTTGTGCAAGGAGCCGCATATTTAGAGAGTCTAAGTCTCCTCTCTCTTTTTGCAAAACAAGCTATTTTGGGTATATCTATTCCTTTGTGCTAAGTCCTTCTCTTGGGCATCTCTATCCCTTTGTGCTAAGCCTTCTATGCTTACGTTGCCGCTTCTCGTACATATCGGCCACCCTTCAAACTGAACCTCCCAAAGGCTTTTCGCTTATGTTTCTCTCCTTCATTTTTTGAATGCCGTCATTTTTCTTATATGGTTGGGAGATGGACAGACTGGTGTTTCAACTTCGCAAAGTCAACTATTTAAAGTCAACTCCCCTTCCTTTGGCGTATACCCTAAATAAAGCATTATCAGATTACTCGCACATGGTGTAAAGAGTTAAGCTTTTCAATTTGTTACAGTAATTAAATTTATATTTAATTTGTAAAATTGTGTTGGTTGGGCTAAAAGTCCGATTCCTAAGTTAAGGACTAAGACTCTGCTATTTGGGAGGAGTTAAAATTTAATCTTTGTAAATTTTGTTTATTTTGAATGAAGTGATGAGTCAGCTCCCATTTACGGATAGTAGGGAGTGTGAGTTATTTCTACTCTGGTTTAACAACTAAATTATTTTTTCAGCCCCCAAAAAAATGGGTCTAGAGTAACTGATTTTGGTGGGCTACCAGTTTGTGTTTTTTGGATATAAGGAAATAGGTTAAGACTTGGAGGCATCTAACAAGAGTGAAAACCTTCTCTCTTATGGTCCACCAAGACGTTAATTCTAGGCTTTGTAATTTTCCATAAATAACAATGATGACTCAACCTACATTAAAAAATAACAAGATGAAAACTGTCCCACTACCTATTTAACAACTAAATTATCATAAACTCTCCACAGATTAGAAAAAAACATATCAAAGATACTTTAGAAAAAAACATATCAAAGATACTTTGCCAAACGGCCCGCCCGTAATTCAAGGGTACCCCACAAGCAGTGGACCACATTATACGTTTTCAAGGCCGTCCACCACATGATATCTTGTAGGCAAACCGTCCAGGAGATCACCGTCATCCAGATTTTCCAGAAGGTTACACCATGAGATAAGTCAAACGGGCGAGATTGTAAGTAAGTCATACACTAGAAGGGCGCCATAACGACAGACCGACTCCTCAGGCTTGATGTCCGATTTAATAAAGCTTCGGAAAAAATCTCTGATGCCACTTATTTACTGGAATTTGTCTTCCCCAATGTTCTGCAAAATTCAGAATTGAACTACCATGAAACAGACATTTTATCGATATTCGATTTTGGTGACGGTGGACGGCTGGAGTCAAAGCTTGCCGCCTCCAAACTCCCATACTATTCCATTCCATTCTTTAGGCGATATTCCCATACGATATTCCTCCGTCGTGCGTTGACTTTGCCATCTTTTATTACATGTCATATTCTTTTAGATTGCATCGATTTTACTGTTCTTTACCTCTAACGTCTATTTCTGTATTCTGGAATAACTCG
>APFE030050878.1:38182-60423 GCA_000404065.3 Pinus taeda
AATTTTGTTGTGTTTTTATTATTATTATTATTTAATGCTAGAAGTGTCACTATTTTATTAGAAATTATATAATAATTTTTTCAAGAGTTTACACACACTCCAATGCACTTGCAAAAAGAAGAATGGCCTATATTTAAGCTCAATAGTTATGGAACACTTATTAAATTAACAAGTGTCCATTTAAAGCCCCAAGGGTTAGCTCACTTGGTCAAAAACCGTGCCTTGCCGTCGAGAGGTCACAAGGTTGATTCTTCCCAAAGTCCTTGGGGTTAGGTCTTGCGAGTAGGCCGAGGGGCCATTAGCCTAGATTTTTCCGTGCAAGTAACGACGACTCACTGACCAAGGTATTTGTGAACCACACTAAAAAAAAGAAAAAAAGAAAAAGTGTCCATTTACAATAAATGCAACTCTAACCAATCTACTAACTTTACTCCTAAATTGGAGCCTAAGATACGACACTATTCTAAATGTCATGCCTTTTACAACAATATTCTATTTCTAAGTCTCCAATATATTTCTTCTGTTATTTTTTGTGTAAGCTTGGTAGACCTCATTTTCTATTAATATTTCATAATAATGATTTTGGTTCTAAAAAATTGTTGGTGGCCTCAACCTGGCCGCAGGAAACCAGGTCTGTTAGCCACCTGTCTGCATCAAACGCTGTCCAAAATTTAAACAAAGTGATTCTAATCATCCATGCTACATTGGCTACCCTATCTTATATATGCTTCATACTGGAAAAGTAAATGCTCGTCGTCATCAAAACAAAATTTAACTAGCAGGATTGTTTCAGTCATCTGAAGAATCAACTAGGGTCGGGGCTTTTGCACTCGACCCCAGTTCTTTGCTTTGCATCATATTATGGAGATTCTGTTCGACTATATTCAAGCAAAGATTGTTC
The DNA here is from genome assembly GCA_000404065.3 of Pinus taeda. Taxonomy (NCBI): domain Eukaryota; kingdom Viridiplantae; phylum Streptophyta; class Pinopsida; order Pinales; family Pinaceae; genus Pinus; species Pinus taeda. Next base: position 39,084 of record APFE030050878.1, read on the forward strand.
TAATACATCTACATTTGGACAAACTGTATCTCCTTTTGAAGATCCTTTAGACTTGGTTCTATTGATCTGTCCTCTTTCGGTTCTTCTCTTTCCTTGTAGGTGGTCATTGCTCTAGCGAGGATGTCTTTCATAACCCAATATTGTTGGACGACCTACCATAACAAAGTTTGGCGTCTTTGAGTATTGCTTGGATCTTTGACTATTGTCTCCCATTCTTCTGCCAAAATCTCTTCATTTTCAATGTTAGCATTTAGTTCTCTTTCCCATTCAGAGATGACAACTTTCACCTCTGCTAGGGTTCCTACATAGTAGGCGTTGATGAGATACTTAATACTTTCTTTTTCTCTTTTCCTTCCTCTTTTCCTCAAGTATTTGCTTGTAGATGGCTTTATGCCTTTCATATTTTTCTTTGTCTTTTCCAATCTTATGTTCCCTTTCCTTCCTTGTGGATTGCCTTTCTTCACCATCTGATCCTTCTTGCTGCTCCTTTCTTCCCTGACCAAGCGACACACCTGGATTGTGTCTTGGTACTCATTGGCATGGTTCAAGTGTCGTGCCGTCAGAGTCTTCTTCACACTGGTGTTTAAGCTACCTATCATAGAAACCAGAATTAAGACATTATGAATCATATTGAAATTTTCCATGGTGAACTCTTAGTAATTTAAGATCTAGGTTTTGGTATTTCTTTTGACATAACTCTTTATATTCTTGCTTTGATACTTAGCCTGAAAATTGGCCTTGTTCCTTCTCGAATTCCCAGCATTCATCCTCATTTTAGGATGAGACTACTCTGTTGCAGTCTCTTTTATCCACTCCATGCCCTCTTTACTATTGTTTCCCGAGTTAACTCCTAGGTTCCACTCGTTTCCCTCAAAGGTTTATAAGATAGAGACAACTCCATCTTCCAAGTTGCTGCCCTTGATCCGTTGAATTGCCCCTCTGCCCGACTCTCGTAAGACCACTGTACACCTCCAGCATCCTATACTACCAACCTTGCCAACCGATCTCTCAGAATTCTTTCTCTCTTGGTTATCTCCACCTTAGAGAGAAAGAAAATACTTTACCCTTTCCCACTAGATGAAAATTCTTTCACCAGACTGCGAAAGTCTTATCCTTCACCAGTCAATCCCCTCGGTGAAACTTAACCAAAGCCAAAATTGAAATTTCTCCCCTACCCGATCGTGGGGCCAAATAGTGCTCTCACTTCTACCTGCCCATTCCAAGTCTTACTTCAACGGTGTACTGTGGGCTTGCATCCAGACCATCGGGCCACGGGATACACCAGGGTTTGGTTTCACGCCAGGCCTCACACGGTTCTTTTTATTTCCTTCCTTCCCGATCTTTATCCCCTTCCTTAACAGGAAAAATAAATTCTTCCTATAAATGCAGTTGAAACTACTCAGAATGACGCTACTGGTGGAATCAATTTGTCTCAGTAGTATCCTTGTGCCCCATGACCTAGCTACCCTAAGTCGAGGTTTAGGTATCCCTTCACCCCCTCCCCAGATAACTATCAGGTCTATCCCACCCGAGGTTGATAGGCCAATAACCCAAGGAAACTAGTATGCTTCATGTTTATATTCGATAAGGAACACCATAATAATTAACCAGTAGTCTTCAACAAGACTCATTACTGTTTCTCCTTTAGTTAGAATTCGTCCCAGATTCCAATTCATATTTTCCTTACCAACGCAGGGGAAGGTTGGGAGCACATACCAGGTTTTATAGGCAAAGGCTGAATGTTGCTCGATGTCCCTGAACTCTTGGCACTTTCCAACTCCAACTGCATGTCCTCCCTTTTCTCCTTGCATGCAAATGCCCCTCGATCTTGCCACCTTTTTCTTTAATTTTCTCTTCCACCTACTTGACCTCACTTCCAAGAAACTTGCCACATGCTTTGCTCCGTTCGTTGCCTCCCTTCCCTTATCTTATGGGTCTCAAGATGGGCACCCAATTACCTTCCAATTAATGCCCTTCATTATTGCCTTCCTACTTCCGGCTGCTCCTGTCATGAGTTTCCCGATTCTCCGCATCCACTTGATAGCTCCCATTCCAATTGTCCAAACTCACTTCCCTCTACCCATCATTCCATCTATTCGGCCTATCTTTCCTCTTCTCGCTTGGTCATCTTCTCGGCTGATGCAGGGTCACCCCCGCTTACATCCACAGTATGCATGTAAAATGCATAAGCACCTTTGTTCTAGGAAATTAACTCTCTAAGGAGTCAAAATTTTCAACCATCAATGGTTAAGGCCCCCTTATTAACTCAACAGAACCGTTCATTACAATAGCCTAGTCTTTCATTTCCTTCTATCGGGACTCTATCCACACTTATAAACCTTAGTTTAAACCTTACCCACGCTTTAGGCCATCACAACATTATTGCCACATATATATAACAAAACCCTCTTTAAACTTTGGTTAATGTGGAATTAACCCATCAAGCCCTCTATCAATGCTTTATTTCTATTATAAATAGAAATACACATAAACATGCATAACTTACCTTTTCGCCTTTTTTTAAAGCCTTGCACAATTTCCAAGGTTTCCCCTTTATCACTGATCGCAATCGGGGCTCTTCACGGTCACATTAACAGACACCTCCTCCACATTTGATATGTGATTACACAGTCGGATTTCAAATATTATACAACTGCGCTTATAAACCTTCTCAGGTCCACTTCTTATCTTTCATCGCATTACTTCTCAGCCGAAACAACTCCATTTGATATTTGCGATGCGAATTAATCTCCGTCGTCCATTTGTTCCTCCAATCCAATAACTATCATCATATTTTTGTTCCACCATCCTTTGTTATTCTCTTATCGCCGATCAAATCAAGACCGTTGATCTGGCGCTCGATCCGACGATAGGATTTCACCCAACCAAAAAAATAGAACGACGATCCTCCACCGTTGATCTTCCTCCATCATATCCGATAGTTGGCATTGCTTTCGGGTGCATAATTAGCACGAGGATTAACCGCCCGATAAAGTGGTTTCCCTATCCACCCTCGTACTACATGTCAATCCTTGAATGGTATCAGGTGCCTTCCTCGAAATACAGCTTACCACTCAGACCTTGCCTGATAATACCACTTGCGTGTAATAATTCCGCCTTTCTTCGTTAAGGTTTGCCAATGAGATGTTTCACTCTACTCCATGCGACATGATCTGGACCATTGATCTATAAGATCCAACGGTCGTTGTGCATCACCTTTGCACTTCTCCGCTCTTCTCTTTGTTTATGTTTTATGTTATTTTCAGTGTTTTCTTTGTGGTTCGGGTTCTTCAAAGGTTTTCGTCCTTCCACCATTCTACTGTGCACTCTCTCCTGAGCTTGCCTTCTACGAATTCTCACGTCGCAGTCTCCTTAGAGCTTCACTCTGATCTTTCAATTGAATTCAAAGACCCACTATGATTCCTTCGAATCATTCTCCTCCTCTATGTATTCTTCATAACTCTGCCTGCAACCTCTGTTACAGAACCTACGAATTCATACATAAATCAATCATTAAATACTTGATTCACACATTTACATAGTTATGAGATAACCTCTGCATAAACAAGTATAAACAGTTGATTACATATCGAACACTCTGTCTCTCAGGCCTGATCTTCAATATCAGTGGCCTCCCCTCTACTCTGCCTGTAGGCTTACATTTATACCAGAAAATTGAACTAATTCTGGTTCATACCCTTTATCTACTGAACTAACTCCTAAATGTCCTCTCTAGTTCCTTGAATCATGAAACTATCTTAAGAGTTATAATTGACTTCTAAATCTCTTGTCATTATTAACCACTCATGTTCTCCTTAAATCGAGAGCATTTACAACATCATCACAACATCTAATTAATTCTCATCCTACTCACTCAAAAGCCTAAATATTACATTAATTCAATACTTAGGAATCCAACTTCCTTAAAACATATGACCCCCTATGTCTACTAAAATACAATGATTTTCTCTTGGGTTGAATGCTCCTGCATCAGACTCCCAAAGTAGAAAATATTCATGATCTCCTAATCATGTGGTTTCATGTGTTGGTAAAAACCTCCAGGGTCCCAATCTTTAGTTTGTATCTACCCAAATGTCTTGCACCTTTGCTGTTGTTGTATTTCTGTTGTATTTTATTTCATCTTCCTCTCCTTGTTAATCACATTCAAGTTCTGATTGATCATCCTTCCTGCTGCTATCATTTTCCTCCATGTGGACTGCTTCATCATTAACTACCATAAATTTTCAATCTCCACCTCTAGCATATCTTTGGGCTGGTCCATATTCTGCCATTCATTGTTACCTCTTTCTATCTACCTCATGTTATTGCTACTATCCACTAACTCTTCAAATTGTTATTTATTTTCTTCTCTTTGAAGTCGAATTCTTACTTTTCCTTCTACTTTTGCTCTTGCTCCAAGTTTTTCTGCCCTAGATATTGTTGTAGTTACTGCTTTAGGTACCACTATAGTCATTTCTTCCACCCAAACTTCTTGAATATCTTTAAGGATATCTTCCTCTGCAACATCTAATTTTTGCATTGAATTCTGACTTTCCAATATTCTCTCTAGCAATTGAGCATCTCTATTCCACGGATTAAATTCTTCCACAAACTCCTCTTCTTTCATATTTATTTGGCTGCCCTTCTATGCCAAATTTCCTCCACAATCTGCAACTAAACCTGCAGTCGCAAAACATTTGTTAAAATAAAAAACATAAGGCTTCGGTGCCTTATTTTCCTTTGGCAACAATTTTGTTTGTTTCTCTATTTATTTCTCCTCTGTCAGCACATCAGTATGCTATTTTGAATTCTCAAAAGAATTCATGAGACTATTGATTAGCCTCTCCTACACATCATCTATTTCAATGGTGCCTCCCTGCTTTTGTTCACAATAGTGAACTTCTTTTTCCTTAGCCTGCTGCTGGTTAATTCTTCTTTGAAATTGTTTGATTCTTACTGCCTCCCTCTCATCCTTACCCTCTTGTTCTTTAAGAACCTCCATATCATCTTCAGAAAATCTTTGTCCTTCCCCAATGACATTCATTGGATCATTTCTTTGGGACAACATTTCCTCAGTATTCATTGGAATAAGACTGCCATATTTCTCCTTTATGATAGTTCTAACATTCTACTGCCTACTCCCAGGTGACTCTTCTCTCTCCTTCTAGTTCTGAGGTCTTTCCATCTTATTCTTGATCTGAACAGATTTCAGATTCTTCTCCTTCTCTCTGACAAACTCTAAAGTTTGTTCATCCTCCTGTGATGTACCTGCAATCATCCATAAATTATTAATTTTAAAATGATACGACCTGGCGGTCTTACTGGACTCTTTAGTCATCAATTTTCCTTGCTGCTCTAAGTCTTCTACATGATTCAACTCCTTAGGCTCAACTTCATCTCCTTCCTTCACAAGGAATGGTTGTTGTCTTGTAAGAGCTCCAATTATTAATTTCTCAATGAGTTCTTTCTACTGTAACAACTCAATACTTTCCTCCTTTTAGAGGTCTTTTTCATCATACTCTACTCTAGAGTACCTTTTATCCCCTAAAACACATTGCCCCTCATACTTCAGTTCAAGAGCTCTATTCAGGTTCACTTCAGACTATTCATCTTTTGTAAGATACTCCTCCATGCTTTCGACAACTTCACAACATTGTCTATCCTCTCATATACATCCTGCAAGCACACCAAAACTATTAGGTTCAAAAACACAAGGCTTGATGGCCTTATAGTTTAGCTCTTCATCTTTAGTCAGCATCTCCTCATGTTGTTTTGAACTATCCCAATAGTCCATGAGATCTTCACTTGATCCCCATTCTTTATCTTCAGTGTAGTCTTCACTTTCTCATAGAATTTCTCCCTGTTCTGGTTCACAAATGGACTCCTCCATTTCCAACTCAACTTCCTTGAATTTTTCCCTCAGCCACTTTACTTGCTTTTGCTGTAGCTTTCTCTGCATCTCATGCTTCTCCACTAGCTTCTTCCTTAATACCCAACCTTGTCTCTCGTTTTCTTCTAGCCGCATTGTTAACACATCAAGTTCTTTTCTTATCTCAGCCAACTCCTTGTCAATCTCCTCTTGAATCAGTCTCTTTCCATCTACTTTGGCATTCTTCTTCTCATATCTTCTATTGTGGCTTATCTCTGAACCTCCGTTATGATTATCAGTAGTCATCTTCTTCTCCTCTTTCTTCATGAGCTCCTCACTCATCTGCAACAAGCCTCTGCAACAGCTAGTCCTCCTCGCTATAATATTACATCACTAATCTCTCCTCACTCAATATTTTGGTAAGCACGGGTCCTCTATCTGGAACCTCCTCTTAAGAAACACCTTTTCTCCTTCTAGGCGTCTACAATCTTTCACTCTCTCTTGAGAACACTTTAGTTGTCCTCTCTCTATGTCCAACCTCTTGTTGGATTCTTCAGGTTCACTGCCACTTCTCCTTCAGAGTGTTTTCCTTACTCTACCTTCAAGAACACATCTGGTTCTCCTCTCATAACTTCTCTTATTGTCCTTTGCTGAGATGTTTCATCTTCAACCACAATCTTCAATTTCAATTTGAAGCAAAACACACTATCTTACCTCCAAGATCTATGTATGATATTATTCTCCCATTCTTCTGCACTTTGAATGGATTGTCCTCTATTTGGTCTCCAAGTCCTCTTTCCTTTAGAACTTCTACTAAGCAATATTTCTTTCACTTTTCTTGAGTGAATCCTCTGTTCCTATCTATTAAAAGCCTCTGCTGGAACTGCTACAATCTCCCAAGAACTTCAAAATTTCCCCTTACAATCTTCTCCTATAGTCTCTACCATTCATTCACTTAACTTATGCACATTACCTTCTTCTGTGTGCAAAGTCCTTTTCATAGGAAATATTTCCCCGCTCTGATTACAATTCTGCTTCGATACCACTAATGACGCAGGGTCAACCCCACTTAGACCCATATTATGCATGTAAAATGCATAAGCACCTTTGTTCCAGGAAATTAACTCTCTAAGGAGTCAAAATCTTTAACCATCAATGGTTAAGGCCCCCTTATTAACTCAACGGAACCATTCATTACAATAGCCTAGTCTTTCATTTCTTTCTATCGGGACTCTATCCACCCTTATAAACCTTATTTTAAACCTTACCCACACTTTAGGCCTTCACAACATTGTTGCCGCATATATATAACAAACCCCTCTTTAAACTTCGGTCAGTGCGGACTTAACCCAGCAAACCCTCTATCGACGCTTTATTTCTATTATAAATAGAAATACACATAAACATGCATAACTTACCTTTTCGCCTTTTTTTAAAGCCTTGCACAATTTCCAAGGGTTCCCATTTATCGCTGATTGCAATCGTGGCTCTCCGCAGTCACATTAAGACACACCTCCTCTGCATCCGATATGCGATTACACTGTTGGATTTCAAATAATTCATAGTTGCACTTATAAACCTTCTTGGGTCCGCTTCTTATCGCTCATCGCATTACTTCTCAGCCGAAAGAACTCCATTTGATATTTGTAATGCAAATTAATCTTCGCCATCCATTTCTTCCTTCGATCCAACTTATATCAGCGTATCAATGTTCCATCGTCCTTCGTTATTCTCCGATCTCCGATCAAATCAAGACCGTTCATCTGGCGCTCGATCCAATGGTAGGATTTCACTCGATCAACAAAACAGAACAACAATCCTCCACTGTCGATCTTCCTCCATCATATATGACGGTTGGCATTGATTTCAGGTGCATAATTATCATGGGGATTAACTGCCCGATAAAGCGGTTTCCCTATCCACCCTCGTACTACAGGTCAATCCTTGAATGGTATCGGGTGCCTTCCTCGAAATACAGCTTACCACTTAGACCTCGCCCGAGAATACCACTTGTGTGTAATAATTTTGCCTTTCTTCGTTAAGGTTTGCCAATGCGATGTTTCACTCTACTCCATGCGACATGATCTAGACTGTCGATCTATAAGATCCAACGGTTGTTGTGCATCACCTCCACACTTCTCCACTCTTCTCTTTGCTTATGTTTTATGTTGTTTTTAGCATTTTCTCTATGGTTCAGGTTCTTCAAAGGTTCTTTTCCTTCCAGCATTCTACTGCGCACTCTCTCTTGAGCTTCCCTTCCGCGAATTCTCACATCGTAGTCTCTTTAGAGCTTCACTCTGATATTTCAATTGGATTCAAAGACCCACTATGATTTCTCTGAATCATTCTCCTCCTCTGTGTCTTCTTCAGAACTCTACCTGCAACCTTTGTTACAGAACCTACGAATTCATACATAAATCAATCATTAAATACTTGATTCACACATTTACATAGTTCCAGGATAAACCTCTATATAAACAAGTATAAATAACTGATTACATATCGAAACACTCTGTCTCTTAGGCCTGATCTTCAATATCAGTGGCCTCCCCTCTACTATGCCCGTAGTCTTACATTTATACCAGAAAGGTTCTATTGAACTAATTCTGGTTCAAATCCTTAATCTATTGAGCTGACTCCTAAATGTACTCTCTAGTTCCTCAAATCATGAAACTATCTTAAGAGTTATAATTTACTTCTAACTCTCTTGTCATTATTAACCACTCATGTTCTCCATGATTCGAGAGAATTTACAACATCCTCACAACATCTAATTAATTCTCATCCTACTCACTCAAAAACCTAAATATTACATTAATTCAATACTTAGGAATCCAACTTCCTTAAAACATATGACCCCCTATGTCTACTAAAATACAATGATTTTCTCTTGGGTTGAATTCTCCTACATCAACAGCCTCTCCTCCCTCCGTCCTACATTGCCCGTCATACCCTGATCGGGGGTAAGTATCTCCAATATTAATTAAATATTCTAAATTAATAAATATTTTATCCCAACTTTGTGAATTATGAATTATGTATTTTGGATCATTTAACATTTCCTCCTATGATCCAAATATACATTACAACAGATACCAAGTTCATCTCTGAACTCAGTAAGTTTTATGTCGCCAAGTGATTTTGTGAAAATATCGGAGACCTGATCTTCTGAAGGACAATAAACTGGATTGATGATGTCTTTAGCAATGAGTGATTTGATGTGACGATACTTGGTGTCCACATGCTTTTTTTTAATGAAAATTTTGATTCTTGGATAGCTTTATGGGTGACTAGCTGTTGATGAATAATGATGTAGCTTCTGCTTGAGGAATGCCCAAATCCTGCAAAACTCTGCACAACCAAACAATTTCACATGCTACTTCCCATGCTGATATGCACTTTGCTTTGGCTAAAGAAGCGGCCACTGTAGCTTGTTTCTTGTAACTCCAATATACTGTAGTTGACCCCATGTTCATCAAATAACCTTAGGTTGATGATCGGTCATAAATACTACCAGCGAAGCTGGCATCTGAAAGTCCGCCAAGTACAAAGTTTTTAGTCTTTTTGTAAAGAAGACCAAAAGATTTTGTTCCTTGTATATATAGAAGAACCCTTTTGGCTGCACTCCATTGGTTATCATGTGGTTTCTGCATAAAGCATGAAAGAATATTGATTGCATAAGATAGATCCAGTCGTGTGGTTTTCAGATAAATCAGGCTGCCAATCAACTCTCTATAAGTAGTGTTGTCCACCATTTTCCCCCCTTTAAATTTTAAAAGTTTCAAGTTTTGTTCCATGGGGGTATGAACGGGCTTGCAATCCTGCATTCCAAATCGCTAAAGAACTTCTACGACATGCTTACTCTGAGAAATAAAAATATGATGTGGACATTGGAATACTTCAACTCTAAGATAGTAGTGAAGTAGCCCCAAATATTTCATCTTAAATCCTGCATGTAACTCCTTTTTCACCTATATAATATGATCATCATTGTTGCGAGTAATGATAAAATCATCTACATACATAATAAGAATCACCATATTTTTACCCTATTGGCATAAATAAAAAGTATCATCAATTACTTCGTTGAAAGCCAACCTTCTAAAGGTATTTGTCCATTTTGGCATACCAAGCTCATGGAGCTTGCTTTAAGCCATAAAGAGCCTTGATCAATTTGCAAACTTTATGTTTTTGTCCTTCAATCTCAAAACTTGGTGGTTGTGTCATATAAACATCTTCCAGTAGATCTCCATTGAGGAAAGCACTTTTAACATCCATTTGATGAACTTTCCATCCTTTCTAAGCTGCTAATCCAAGTGTTCAGCAGATGGTGTTCCATTTAGTTGTAGGAGCAAAGGCTTCCTCATAATCAATGCCTTCCTGATGTGAAAAACCCTTTGCCACAAGTCTAGCTTTGTACTTGTTGATTTCTCCATTTTGGTTGTACTTAATTCTGTAAACCTATTTGCACCCAATGGGTTTGACATTTTGAGGACAATCAACAAGTTTCCAAGTGTTTTTGTCTTAAATTGCCTTATATTATTCAACCATAGCTTGTTTCCATTCTTTATATTTTACTGCCTCTTTTAATGTGGAGGGTTCAATAAAATCATGCATGATCAAGGTAAAGTTTCCTTCAGTCCCAATTGACCCCCTGATTGTTGTTTTATTTTTCTCATCGGGCCTTACATCTTTCAAAAGTTGAACAACCCATTTTGGAAATTGATTTTCACTTGTTTGAGATTTTAAAAATCCACCATCACTATAAAGAGGATTAATGTAAACAGAGGTATGTTGATCAACTACATATTTTTAGGGCAGAGGATCACTGTTAGAAGAACTGTTGATACTAGGACATTCTAATTAATTGCCAGAAGACCCAGACTGTGTTGGTGAAGTAGATGGACTGGATGAATCATTTTCAGAGGAAGGAAAATCAAGTTCATACCAGTTTTGTGATTAAATTGGTTGGCTTTGAATTTTTCCTTTCCTTTTATCTCCTTTTGTTTCCAATTTTTCAAGACAATTTTCTATTTCTTCAGCACTCTTACTCTCAATTTCATAAAAAGTTATCTTTTCTGGCAATAAATTTCCCATTTGACATAAGCTTGTACCTTTTCTTCTCATTCGGGTATCCAATCATTGTGCATTTCAAACTTCATTAGTCAAGCTTAGTTTGTTTTTCTTTTGGAATTAAGGCATAACACACAGAACCAAAAACCCTAACGTGTTTAACTTTAGGTGTGAAACCAAACCATGTGTCATGAGGTGCGATTCCATTCAAAGAATAAATGGGAGACATGTTCCTTAAGTAAATAGATGTATGGATTGCTTCTGCCCAATAAATAGGACTTAACTTCTTAAAATTTAACATAGATCTCGCCATTCCTAAGAAAGTGTGATTCATTCTTTCTACTACTCCATTTTGCTGTGGAGTGTAGACATTTGTAAGATGTAATTTGATCCCATTGTATTTTCAATAACTTTGGAATTCATTTGAAGTGAATTCTCCTCCATTGTCAGTTCTAAGAGTGCCACTATTTTCTTTGACTTCGTTTTCAACAAGTTGACAAAAAGTTTTAAACTTTTCAAATGCTTCTGATTTATGCTTCGAGAAGTAAACCCATATGATTATGCTGAAATCTTCAATGAAGAGTAAGAAATATTTGCAACCTCCTAGAGAATCTTGCAAGGATCCACAAATGTCACTATGTACTAATTGCAAACGCATGTTTGCTCACCATGAACTTGTCAGGAAAGTCTCTCGATTTTTTTCCATAAATGCAAGTTTCACATCTTGCATTTTCTTTCTTGAAGGTAGGAACTCCCTTAACCATTCGTTGTTTTTGAAGTTGAGGGAGATTTTCAAAGTTTAGATTTCCATATCTTACATGCCATAATCTGATAGGTGAAATGTTTATGATTTCTACCCTTGGAAAGTCATAATTCCTTCGAATAATTATTCCTTTCATCCTTGACAATTTTCCATCTTCATACCCTGTCATCACTTTTTTATGCTTTGTTTGATTGAATTAATTTCAACTAGACCATCCTCCAAAACCACCTGATATCTAGCTTGTTAGATTGAGACTAAACATATCAAATTCTTTTTAAAGGTTGGTACATACCATACATTTGAAATCAATATTTCTCTGATGCCAGGAAGATAAAATTTAACGACACCTTTTCCATAAGGAGTATGTTTTGTATTATTAGCAAGAAATATTGAACTAAGGTGGCATGGTTGGAAGTTCAAAAAGAAGTATCGTCGAAAAGTCGTGTGTTGAGTTGCTCCTGTAATCTGTGCATCTTCATAATCACTTTTAAGAAAAGTGGAAACTAATGTTGTTGATTATCAGCTTTGACTTGTGAAGACATATTCTGAAACATCATCATTTTTTATCATTGGCAAATTCAGTTGTGGTTTGATGGAACTTTAAAATTTTATCAATGGAAGTTCTACAATCTTCTGCAAAATGGCTCACTCTGTTACATCTTCTGCAGACAATTTGATTCAAGCCTCTTCCTCTTCCTTGATATTGTCCTATGCCTCTGCTTTGACCTCTACTTTGATTTTTCCCTCTGCCTTGACATTGGCCTCTTCCTTGATTGTTTCCTCTTTCTTGAAAGTTGCCTCTCTTTTGAAAGTTTCCTCTGCCTTGACTGTTTTCTCTTCCTTGAAATTTTCTCTTCTTTGGCTTCTTCCACGACCTTTTCCATTATGTGTTGTTGGATGTTTATTGAAATGTCCTCTTCCTCTGCCTATAGAACTGTTAGTTGATGATTTACTTGTGCTAGCCTCTGTGAAGAGGACATATTATCCTTGTTTCTTCTTCCCAAAAGTTTTGTCGTGTTGAGCCAACATCTCACTTATCTCATCAAACTTTAATTTATCTAACTTTCCGGTCACTTGTAGAGTTTCCAAAAAATGTGCGTAAGAAGAAGGAATTCCAACAATTAGAATTGTGGTCGTGAAACTGTCATCTACTATTTGAAATCCAAATTTTACTATTTCTTTCTTAATATTTTGCCTAGAGATATATTCAAGGACATATCCCCCTTCAATTAATTTTTGTTGAAGCAAATTTAATTGTATATCAACCTTTTTTTATTCAAGTGTGTATCAAACAAATCTTTGAAAGTACGCAAAGCAGACCATGCATCTGAGGCATTTTCAATATGAATATACATCTCATCATTAATTGAAGACTTTATAAGAGCTAGTGCCTTGGCATTTTTAACTTCCAATTTTGCAAGTGAAGTTACATTTATGGGTTTATAAGGTTTAATATCGCCATCACATATGTCTTTCCACAATTCGTTGTATATTAGGGTGCTTTCAATGAAACGTTTGCATGTCTTGTATGATTTTAGCCCTTCAAGCTTATCAAAATTATAGAACATATTAATTAACTTTGACATTGTAGTTTTGAAGTTTTAAACCAAAAAGACTCAAGCATAGGAAAAAGAAGAGAAATAAGTCACACAAAATACGCCATGCAAAAATTATCTATTGGAGCTTCGCCTTGACCCTTGTATAGTCGTTGAAGGAGAAAAATCACTGAGCTTTGGACTTGGCTTTAGTCAATTTCTCTTAATAGTTTACCATGAAAACTTTCAAAAGTTCACTAATTTACAATCCCCTTGCTAAAATTTTGTGCAAAAAGTACTCTAACCCCCCATCAAATTAAAATATTACTTTGACTTACAATATGACCATCCCAAACTTTCAAATTGCAAAATTACACCTTATCTCTCCAAATATTACAAAAACTACAAAAATAAAAGCCTCATATTACTCCAAATATTATAAAAGACCCCTTTTGTGACAAAACTTACACGTTATTACTAAAAAAAAATTAAAAATTTCCTTATCACTCCCGATTTACTAATTTCTCAAAAAATAATCACTCCAAGAAAAATAGTCCAATCACCTTATTACTCCAAGAAAAACTGTTAAATTGTAAACATTGAGAGCTTAGTTCGAAAGCTAAAGACGACTGACACAAAGAATGTGGATCAGTTTGTGACTTGAGTGATGGGTATAGTCAATCATATCAAACTCCTTGGTGAAACCATTACAAATCAAAAGATTGTAGAAAAATTCCTTCAAAGCTTGCCCAAGAAATATGACATGATTGTAAGTGCTAGTCTAGACTCCAAAGATTTTACAGCTTTCTTAGTAGAAGTGTTGGTTGGATCACTTTTAGTACATGAGCCAAGACTCAACTTAGGAGAAGAATCCATGGAACAAGCTTTCAAAGCACATATCTCTCTTGGAAGAGGCAAAGGCAAAGGATATAGAGGTGGCATAAAGCGAGGCAAAGGCAGATCAAAAAATCATCATGTAGTAGAGCAATGGAGACCTCCACAAAACCAAACATAGAGAAGTTGAACATGGAGAAAATATAATGTTCAATTCTATAATTGCAAGAAATTTGGGCATTATGATAATGAATGCAGAAAGAAATAATTAGCTCAATAAGGAGGCGGTGTCCATCTCTCCAACAATGAAGGAGAATCCTTTGAAATAATTTTTCTTTCTTAGCATCTTCCTGAATACACTCATCGTGTGGACCTATGGTTGTTGGATAGTCGACAATCATATGATAGGTAACAAAAATCTACTTTCTTATCTTGATGCTTCCATAACATCAGAAATTACTCTTGGAGATCATTCCTATATTAAATCTGAAGGGAAAGGTATTGTCCCTATTCTTACTAAAAAAAATCAACAGAAATACACCCCTGGTGTTTATTATGTTCCACATCTCATGCATAACCTCATTAGTGTAGGTCGATTGATGGAACATGGTTATGATGTAATATTTCAAGGGAACACTTGTTATATCTATGAAAAACCTCCCAATAGAACACTGATAGAAAAGGTTGACAAAACCTAAAATAGGATGTTTCCATTAACTCTTAGAAGTTGAAATCTCTCACAATATTTTTCCCACTATGTGTCAATAATAGATGAATCTCCGCTATTGTATTCTACGAATGGCCACGTCCCATACAAGAGTCTAAGTTTTCTTTAGAAACATTCAATGTTCATTTGTCTCTCTGTTATGAATGAAAAGGTTTGTATTTGTGAAAATTGTGTTCTAGCAAATCATAAAAGGGATAGCTTTCCCACATCTTCCTCTAGAGAAAACGAACCTTTAGAGCTAGTCCATACAGATGTATGTGGCCCAATGCAGGAACAATACATTAGTGGTAGTATTTATTTTCTGACAACATTGATGATTATAGCAAGAATATATGGGTTTACTTTCTCAAACATAAATCATATACTTTCTCAAGGTTCAAAGAATTCAACGAAGAAGAAGAAAAGTAGACTAGAAAGCCTTTAAAAGTTCTCAACTCAGATAGAGGAGGAAAATATAGTTCCAATGACTTCAATGAATTTTTTCAACAACAATAAATCATCATGCACAACACAATAAGTTATACTCCACATCAGAATGAAGTAGCAGAAAGGAAAAATTCGTTAATCATGAACATGGCCAGATGTATGCTTCGTGAGAAGAAGTTGTCAAATGACTATTGGGTTGAAGAATTTTTGACAATAGTATATGTTATAAATAGATCTCCAACAACTAGTCTCAAAGATACAATACCTAAAGAAACATGGGATGGTAAAAAGGTAAATGTACCACACTTTAGAATTTTTGGATTAGTAGCTTTTTCACATGTTCCTGAGAAGCTAGTAAAGAAGCTTGATGATAGGACCGAAGAATGTGCTTTTGAGTAGTCAAAGACCTATAGACTTTACAATCCAATTATCAAGATTTTTTTTTAAAGTAGAGATGTTAAATTTTTGAAAATAAATATTGGTTTGATCATGTTGATGAAGCTTCAAATGAGCCTTTTTATCCACTACAACTACCAAGGTTGCAGGTTCAAGAAGAGCCATGCCATTATGAAAATAGTACATCTTCAAGTAGTGAATAAACCAACAATTCAACATTTTTAGAATAAAATCATAAAACAAGAAGCATCAGAGAAATATATGGGAAGCAACATAAGTTTGACCAACATAATATGTTTTCCTTTGTTTCATTAAGAGCAACCCATTTTGAAGAAGCAGTTAAAGAAAAACATTAGGTTGATGCAATGAACCAAGAAATTGCTACCATAGAGAAGAGCTAGACTTAGGAATTAGTCAATCTCCCAAGAGACAAAACCAAAATATCTGTAAAATGGGTATATAAGACCAAACTATATGAAAAAAGGAGAAATTGAAAAGCATAAGGCAATGATGGTTGCCAAAGGATTCTCACAATAGTTTGGTGTCAACTATGGTGAAACCTTTGCTCTAGTAGAAAGGTTAGCCATTGCCAAAACCCACCCAGAACCATTGTATAGACAACAACTCAATACAAAAGAAAATCTATCAACTTGATGTAAAAGACACTTTCTTAAATGTTACATTGCAGGGATATGTTTATGTGGAGCATCGTCTTGGTTACAAAGTTCTAGGACAAGAGCATAATATATACATAAAGAAGAAAGCTTTGTATGGTTTGAGGCAAGCTCTAAGAGCTTGGTACAATCACATCAACATTTATTTCATCAAAAGTGGTTTTTGTAGAAGCAACTATGAGCCAACTTTGTATACCAAAACTCATGAAGGTAAGATTCATATTTTATGCCTTTACATCGATGATCTTATTTCTATAGATAACATGATGTTAGAAGACTTCAAAGCAGCAATGCAAAAAGAGTTTGATATTACTGATCTAGGGGTCATGAAATACTTCTTAGGAATTGAAATTCAACAATATGCTAATGAATTTTTTGTTGGTCAACAACAATATGCCATTGACATCATCCAAAAGTTCATAATGACAAATTGGAAACCAACTGATACACTGATTGCTCAAGGCACCAAGCTGAGTAAAGAAGATGTAGCACTACTAGTTTATCCCACATTGTATAAAAGTCTAGTTGGTAGTTTGTTGTATCTCACTGTAGCTAGACCTGATATCACGTTTGTAGCAAGTTTTGTCTCCAACTTTATGGAATCACAAAATATTTCTCATTGGAAAGCGGCAAAAGGGATATTAAGGTATATTCTAGGGACCATAGATTATGGTTTTCTCTATACACATTCTAAAAATTGTTCACTTTCAGGTTTTACAGAAAACAATTATGCAAGGAGTCTAGATGATTGCAAATACACCTCAGGTTATTATTTTCATCTTCAAACCAATATGATTTCATGGGCATCCAAGAGACAATTAGAAGAAGAATATGTAGCAGCAAATTCAGCAGCTTCTCAAGCAGTGTGGTTGAGAATATTATTGAAATGTATTTCAAATGTTTAGAAGGAGCCACTCCTATTTACTGTGACAACAATTCAAAAATTTCTTTAACAAAAAATCATGTTTCCACAAAAAGAGAAATCACATTAACACACGTTTTCATTTCATCCATGATCTTGTCAATGATGGGGACATAGTACTTTCTTTTTGTGGTTCTAAATATCAGCTTGCAGATATTTTCATAAAGCCATTGGCGAAAAATGTATTTGAATTTGAAAGAGATCAATTAGACATTATAAGTGCCTCTACTTGTAATAATTTAGATTAGTAGGGGGCGTTGAGATATTAATCTTAGTGTCTACTAGGTGTAATCACATTTGATTTTGTTGTCTGCTAAGTGTCATAGTCAATTCAATTTCACTTCAGTTTAGTCGAGTTTCAGTCTAGTCATTTATTTTTTATGTTTCCTATTTTTCTATTTAACTATTATGAATATTGAGAAGAGAATTCTCTCATCCACAATTTCTCTTCATTCTTTTTCAGACATCAAGCATATATTGAATATAAAATCATCACCTAAACACAACAAACAAAGTGTGCTCATAAAAGTATGGGAAGCAGCCCACTAGGAAGGGAAGCTAACTCTTTAAAACCTAGAAAGCGAGCATCTTTTGGAGATTGACAATAAAAACTATATAACAATGCATCATCACCTAAGAGAGTTAGGCATAAATTTGTCAAAAAACAAGCCTCAACATAAGCTCTATACATTTTCTTTCGAAATTTATGTTGAGAGAAATATATATTATCTTTCTTCTAAGCTGAGAATTCTTAAAAATCATAAATATGTACTTAATATTGTTTCTAACCATTTTTAGATGACGATTTGTGTGCACGAAATTAACATAGTTCAACAAAGCTCTGCCTAGTCTTTAGAGAAGTCTGTTGAGCTTGCTACTTTTTTTTTGGGTATGAGGAAGTTGTGACTACATATATCTGGCAGTTCTCTGTCTATGAATGCAAAATGAAAAATGCATACAAAATTGAAGCATTATTTAAAACCAAAAATGGCTGCACTATTCTTTGAACCCGCAATGTCTCTTATAATGGCCACATCCGCAATGTCTCTAATAGCGGTGACATGACTAATAATGTTATTGAATATGGTCTTGGACATCGACTAAATCAAGGATCAATGAAATAGGAAGCGAAGCTTTAGCTCCAATTTCGTAGAATTTCAAGTGGCCAATGCCCACACTAAAAACTGTCAACTCATGATGATTTGGAATATAAGCTCAACTGTTGCTTTGAATGTTCCACAAACTTTGACCATGAACTACAGATTCTATGCGAACAAAGCAATAAACCAACAGAAACCATGGTGTAATCCAAACAAAAGTTACCTTTTCGGCTTCAATAGTCCATAAACAATGATAATATCTCTAGATAAACTAACACGGCAACAAAGGTATATCTATTCACATCAATATATTACCTAGCTCTTGCAAATTAATTTTATTGTTCATTTGAAAATAAAATATCTCACGAAATTTCGTGTCCATATATCAGGTGAAGTTGAACATGAGGATGCTGCACAAAAAATGGAATCAAACATATTGGACTAATCATTCATAACTTTGTACAAGTATTGAAACCAGTGATGATCCAATCTAGTTGCTTAGCAATCACCGGTTGGAGTCTCTGAAGCTTAGCAAACAACACACCCTCACAACCCTAGTTCCTTTGGTTAGTATTCCATCATGGTCAGCATCTCGAAGCCAGCCAACTCTAGTCCTCTCAGCTCCTTGGATTAATAGTACATATCATTTACCCTAAAGCACAGACACCGGAAATTAAAGGTTAACCTTAATGCGAACATGGTCATGGTAATTAGGCAAAAATCTCTTTTATGAATTGTTCCATGTGATGAAATTTAAATGTATTTTTATGAAAATAAATTGAAGATATCTTCTTTACACTAATAAGGACAAGGTAGACTTTGAATTTATGTGAAATAGAAGCGATCAACTTTATGCTCTACAGATCAAAATCTATGCAAAGGGCATGGATGGAAGGGAGAAGAGGGAGAACCTCCTATTCGATCCAACAACAAAGCTCCATATTTATATAGCCTATATAACCTATGGAACTATAAGCACTTTCCATAAAGAAAATGAGGATGTGCAAGCCCGTCCATTAGACTAGTGTTAAATTTTAATAACTAGAATCTGCATCACTCTAGGTTCTAAGGAGTGCACTAGGTTCTGCGGATCAAAGCATATAGTATATCGTACCATGTACTTTTTTTAAGTGTTTGTGAAAATGACCTATTTCTAAAATTTTGTTTAGCTGGTTAGATACATGGACACATTACCATGTTTGTGAATGTAGACTGTTGATTGTTGTCATTGATAAAGAGATTTCTTACCAACTCATGACATAATGTATTTTTAACAAATATAAGTGTGCTATATTATCATTTTGAAACTTGGTTTCCAAAATTGTTAACTTTTAGAAATTGTTTTTTCATAGAGATTTAAAAAGACTTTGTTGTTAGTTTAAAAAAATATTGGAATTTGTTTTTTTCCATAAAGAACATAAATTTGAGATAATTAAAATCACCATTTCAGAAATTTGAATGTTGAAACATTTTAAAAGAAGATTTAAAATAATTTGTTTATGATTTTAATACATTTTTGATATAATAATTATATGTGCGTTCTATATTAACTTTATAAAGACAACGTTTTACAATAAGTGAAAGACACTATACAAATTTATTTTCATCTCAAATTAGGACAATTTAATAAAAGAAAATGTCTTAAAGCCCCTCTATTATTTAGAAGTGGCAATTTTCTCTATTTTTACCATACAAAATATTTCATATACCTTTCATATTTTATCCTCTTGTAGGTCTCTAGGCCTTTGTAGAATATGAAATGAATTATTTCAACCCAATTGAGAAGCCAACAGTACTATGAAGAAAAAATACATTTAAAAAGGATAAAACAATTAAAAAACACAGTGATTGTGTGAGCTAAGAAATGTAAATCTCATATATTAATTCAACTATTAACTACATTCTTATATAGTAAAACTATTGCTAAAATCAACTCTGAAACAAATATACCGACATTACAGCTAATTTACGACACTTTCTAGCAGTGACCACCCTAAGAATCTGCTTCTTTAATTTTGTAGCGAACACAAAATCTGTTGGCTACTTTGTCAGCATTTTACATAACTAATTAAGCATTATTCCCAACACTCCCCCTTAATGATTAATGAGGATTTACTATCTTATCTCGTACTGCCAAAAAATGATCTTTTGCAACTGCTTTGGTGAAGATATCTGCTAGTTGATGCTGAGTATTTATATGCTTTAATTCAATATCCTTCTTCTGCACCAAATCTCTAATGAAGTGATATTTCAGGTCAAAATGTTTTGTCCTGTTGTGATGAATTGAATTCTTTTCTAACTTGATGGCACTGACATTATTACAATAAATCACTGTAGGCTGAACTTGTTTTTCTCCAATTTCTTCCAAAATGTTTCTAAACCAAAGAGCTTGTGTACCTACTGAGGTAATTGCAACGTACTCCGCTTCTGTGGATGAGAGGGCAAAAATGCTTTGTTTTTTTTGGCTCCATGTAATCAAACCAGAACCAAAAGAGAAACAATTTCCAGATGTGGACTTACGGTCATCAAGACTACCTCCCCAATCTGAATCACTAAATCCAACAAGATTGAACTTTTCAGAAGAGTAGTAATGAATACCAAAATTTAGATTGCCTTTCACATACCTTACAATCCTATTGGTTGCCTTCATATGTATTTCAGATGGATTTGTCATATATCTTGAAACAAGTGAAACTGAATATGTAATATCAGGCCTTGTGTGGGTTAGAAATATCAAGCTCCCCACAATACTTCTGTAAGTTTTCTCATCAAATAAATCAGCACCATCATCTCTACATAACACCTCTCCATGAGCACTTGGAGTAGGGGATGGATGAAAATCAAGCATATCAAATTTATTTAGCATATCCCGTGCATACTTTGTCTGACAAATGAAAATTTCATCCTTACTTTGATAAACCTCCATTCTTAGAAAATATTTCATGATGCCTAGATCTTTCATCTCAAATTCATTCATCATATCAGCTTTGAATTTATCATTCATCTTAGAACTACTACCCA
>APFE030050888.1:0-17141 GCA_000404065.3 Pinus taeda
TGATAGTTACTTTATGGTACATATCCTATTTTGTCTTTGAGGTTTCTGCTAGTCTCATGATTATGTGGATTATCTTTCGGATACATTGCATTAGGTTTCCTTTTGATCGACATTTCAAACCACCAAGGTGGTTCATCTTTAGGATGTGAAAGATTGAAAAAATATATATCAAATTATAACTTTCTTTTATATTATTATTAAAACTATATAAATTAAAACATAGATACATTTAAAAAAACATGGAACAACATTCTTAACTATTGAGATTTACTCCGACTTTATGATAGAGATTCTTCATTTGTAAATGAAGTTTTCTATGGAGTTGTGTTTAGTGCCGCTTTTTGGACTTTTCAGTACAGAATCTGGCCAATTTGAGGTGAAATCTTGAATTGTGTTATTTAAATTGGTTTTTTGACTCTATAAGGATTCAGCACTTTGAAACACCCCTTTCATATTATTATTACTACTATATAAATTAAAACATGTATACATTTAAAAAACATGGCAGAAGATTCTTCACTATGGAAATTTACTCTAAATTTGCGATAGAGATTCTTGATCTGTAAATGGAATTTGCTATTGAGTTGTGTTTAGTGCCACTTTTTGGACTTTTCGATACGAGAATCTAGCAAGGTGAAATCTTGAATTGTGTTATTTAAACTGGTTTTTTGACTCTATTTATGGATTCGACACCTTGAAATACCCCTACGGCACTTCGATTGTGCATGGATTACCTATGAAGCTTGGGATTTCAATAAATTCCTCTAGATGTTAAAGAAATTAGAGTAAAAAATCCATCGGAAAAGCTTCCAAAAAGTTTCACTAAACACAACTCGCTATGGGAGTTACAATACCATGGCTTATCGATACCACATGGGGAAAAAACCATGTCACTTTATGCGACACCTATTTATATCACATTAATTAGAAGGGCGCAATTGTTTTGATGATAAATATAATACTTTAATATACCTATACAACTAAGAATATTCTAGAATATTTTGTGGACATTAAATTTCTACTATCCAATTAATAATTATCGACAATTAAATTAAAATTTTAATTTTTTATCCTAAAATAAACATGCTTATCAAATTAATTATTGATAATTAAATTAAAATGATTTAGAAGCTTCTAGACAAAATAACAATACCTATCCTATAATTAATATTAATATAATAGTATATATATATCAATTTTTAATAGAGTGATCTTGGATGTTGCTACGAGCTTTATTACAATAAAATAACTTAAAAACACATATTATCAAAAAATAACAACAACACATTTTATAATGAAAATAATATATACTTGTATAATTAAATTGAAAATAAAAATAGCCTAACTGTTTTTGAAATATTGCACACAGGCCAAATCCTTAAAAATAAAACTCTGGAAATCCTATATATGAAAATAGACATACATATTTGTATGAGGTTCAGTGTTATTAATGTATCGGATGAAATACCATTAAAAAAAAACAAGAAAATATATTCTAATACTAATAATTTAGTTTATATATAATACAAGTATTGTTTTACATATAATGTAATCCAAGAGTTGTAAATGAGGTGTAAACAGTTTAGAGTGATTAAATTTTCCTCATTAAATCTGAAGAGTTGGGAATCCTGGAGGAGTTAAATAAACAAGAAATAGGAAATATCTCTCTGAAGTCTCTTAGGATGAAATTTGTGCATTCTGGTGATTTTGGTGCTCTGAGCGAATCAAGAATATCCCTCACGAGTCTCTAGTAGATGGATTTTCTTTGATTTTGGTGGCCTAGGTTTTCAGTTTTACTCTATTGTTAATCTTGTTGGTTCTAGATTTCCGGATTCCAAGGACAATGCAGGATGCAATCAATAACCGCGATGGTTCCCCTTCGAGCTCGAGACCGGTTACCATGACTGTCAGGGGGTCGCACAATTTCTTAATACAGGGTTATTCCCTGGCCAAGGGCATGGGCGTTGGCAGGCACATTTCCAGTGAGACTTTCGCTGTGGGAGGTTATCAGTGGGCCATTTATTTCTACCCGGACGGCATGAGTGCAGACGACAATTCGCTTTATGTTTCGGTTTTCATAGCACTGGTCAGTGAGGACACTCATGTCCGCGCTTCCTACGAATTGACGCTGGTGGATCAAAGCGGCAAGGGCGAGCACAAGAAGTTCAACGGCCATTTGAAAAAGAAGCCTTCCATTTTCAACAGTGGAGGAAGCATGTGGGGTTATAAATGGTTTTTCAAACGTACTGCCCTTGAAACATCCAATTACCTCAAGGATGATTGCCTGAAATTGAAATGCAAGATAGGTGTTAAGGTCTCTGCCAGCGAATACGCTAGGTTGCACTTAGCTGCTGTTCCAGCACCTGCTCCTGAATCAGAGTTAGGTTCACACTTTGGTGCACTTTTAGAAAATCAAGAAGCCTCGGATGTAATTTTTGATGTGCGTGGGGAGAAATTTCATGCCCACAAACTCGTTTTGGCTGCACGATCTCCAGTATTAGAGGCAAAAATTTCCGACTCTTCAGAGCAGAATAATGAAGTTCTTATTACAGAAATGGAGCCTAGAGTGTTCAAGGCTATGCTGCATTATATTTATAGAGACACCCTTCCTGATGAAGAGCCGTCGTCGCCCAGTTCTTCATCTTCTTCAATAACTGAGACATTGACTGAGCGGTTACTTGCCGTAGCAGATGCGTATGGTTTGCCGCGAATGAGGCTACTTTGTGAATCAAAATTATGGAGAAACATATCTGTAGATACAGTTGCATCAACTCTTGCTCTGGCTGAGAGTTGCCATGCAACTGATCTGAAAGCTGCATGTCTCAATTTTGCTGCAGAAAATCTTGCAGAGGTTACGCGTTCAGAGGGTTTTGAGTATTTGGAGGAGAAATGCCCTCTGCTTCATTCCGAACTTCTGAAGACCGCTGCTGCGTTTGAGGATGATTGGCTTTGAAAGTCGAAGTAGTGTCTGGGCTCAAATTTCCTACGGCACTGACATTGATGGCAGGAGAGTGAGACCAAGAACATAGCGTTTAGAGTTCCGGTTGGTCTGTGCAGGACCGTTATAAGAATAATGACATTGTTGAACGGTAACTGGGACTCACTTTCATTGGTTGTATGTATATGTTCACGGTGAGAAGACCATTTGCTAGAAAGCTAAACTTCAGTCCGGTGGAATTATGATGAGCATTTTTTAGATACATCTCTGTTTGTGCTTAATGTGAGAATCGTAGTTCAAAGTATACTTTTAATAATCATTTCTGCAATATTAGCATCGGTGTTCCTGCTGCGACATGGGTACAGCATATTATTGCTCAGTTTTTTGTAATGTGTTGTGCTCAGGCTTTTAGCTCCTATTTTTGATCAATTTATAAAGAAAGTTGTCTTGCTTATAAACTCCTCTGGCAGCAGGTTATATCAGGTTCCTTCTTGTTATAGTATGTTCTTGTCATAGTATGATCAGGCCTTTGGTGCTTGAGAGAACACATCAATTTATTATACATGCCCTAATAAAGTTTACCCTAATTCTGATGGGAACGGTATACACTGTTTGTTTCTTTCATATTCAAGCGATTCTCTTATTCATGTGTTTGCTCATGCCAATTTTGGTTTTCCCCTTTTCCCGTGTGGTAGATTATAGGTTTTGAATTACTAATAAGTAGTGGTTTTCTATTTAAATAATAATTAAAAAAATTAAAATTTCTATAACTAAAACTGAAACAGAATTATTAGAATAAATATTATGAATATGGTAATTTTGTTTGTTTTTTTTTTAAATTTGAAATTTTATTGTTTCATAATGTTTTCATACAAAAATATATAACTTATTTAAGCTTAGTTTAGTCACAATGTGTCTTAACACAATGCATGATAGTTTAGATGTTTCAAAATGTTTACAATTATCATTATGAAGTCAAGGATAATTAAATAAATTGAATTACAAGAAGTAAGATATAAACACTAAGTGGCTAGACATAACATCAAGAAACAAATCAAGTAAATGGGGTTGGATCCTAAGCACTAGTTCTTGCTAATACTAGAGATTTCACACTACATTGGAGATGGTCCCTTATGTGAGCAAGCTGAGCATGAAACTAGAAAGACAAAAGTGTTCTCACATTGAACAAGTTGGATTTCATTGCGGTCTTATGATAACATTGTAGTTCATGTTTTTCTTCATGACTGTTAGACATGCATGGAATGTGAACATCATTTGAATGATAAACATGAGCGTATCTATTATTGAAAATGACATGCATTTATAGTACATTTGTGTGACTATTGGGTTCCACATCCCAAGGTCTCTTGGACTCCCAAGGTTGTTCACATTCTACACCAACCTAAAGAGGATTAGGTGTCCAACATTCCCTCCTTTCATCTGAAGGGGTATGTATGAGTTCAAAAATAGAGTTATATTACAAAATAAGCGAAAATGCATGGCAACACTACGCTGAATGTGCCCTCTGAAATGGGTGTATAAGGGGGGTGATTTAAGGATTACCAGCAACACTAGAACTCCTAATGCAATTCCTCGAACTCTTCCGAAACTGGCAAGAAGTTGAAGTCTTCTGCTAGAGGAAGTGTCCACAATTCTTTGAAGAGGTATCACCAATTGTAGGCATACTCAGGAGCATCTTTGTCTCTGGTTACAACTCTGAATCTGGTATGGTAGGTTGTGGCTCAGGCTCCCTTGATGTGGCTTTGAAGCTTGTAGATGACCATCTTCTCCGCCCTTGTCACATACAAGGCGAGAAGATGAAGAGATCTCAACTGCAAGACTTTTCAATATTCGAGAACAAATATTGTTGTATGAGTGAAATATCTTCTTGGTTGTTGAAGTCCATTGCCAAGAAGCAATCCATCCAAGATGAATCATTGTTCTTGCAGAATGTTTGTTTTTGAAGCATTTGTTTGAAGAATGATTAGTTTTATGACAATGCTTACATGGATGAAGATCAAAATAGTTATCTTTCATATGGCCAACTCGGTCACAGTGTTGCCATTTCATTATATGTTGTTATTGCTGTGGAAGAGGAGCAAAAGCTAAAGCTGAACTTTCATGAAGGAATCCAGCACTCTGAAACAGGATGGGCTTTGAGAAATATGGAATATGAAAGGACACATCCTTATAATATCCAAGGCCTCTTTTGTGCTTGTTATGGACAAGCTCTTCCCAAATTCTGATGATGGGCATCGAAAGTGAAAACTAAGCTTCTGCAAGTGCATGTCTCTTTGTAACTTCCTTCGGCACTGGATCTAAATCAACTTGCTACTTATGGGAGTCTGTTTCAATGTTCTGAATAGAAAAAAGTTCAGAATGGTGACTCCATTGTTTTAATTCTTCCTGTTGTAATTGTGATTCAAGTTGCAGAAACTCTATATTTTCATATGCATTTTGCAGACAGGTTTGAATGTCTCTGAGAACTGATTTATTAATCATGATTGTACTATTGATAGTAGAATGTATTAAATTGTTTCGTAATTCCAACACTCCATTGGCCATTTTCCAATAACGAATTCAATCCCAAAATCAAATAAAAAGGTGCTCCACACACCACAAACTCAACAATTTAACAACACTGGGTTTGGGCCTCATGGTGGGTGCCATGAACAAAGTTCTATGTAATAAATCATCTAATTCTAAAGCATATGCGAGACAAAGACCCTTATCCAACAATCAACATACACACCAACCATGAGAAGAAATGATTGGTTGTTAATATGACCTCAATGCATATAACAGCTAGAGCCTAACACAAGGTTAGCACAATCTTTAACATAAGATAGATTAACACACTCAAAATTAGAAGATATAATGAAACAAAGCATCATATGCAAATTTATTCTCTTCCAAAGAAGCACGAGAATCAATGCAACTCACACGTGACAATGCACAGGTCACTGAAGGTTCACTAGTTTTGTAGCATATGTTGAGCACTTTCCAGCATACATAAGAACACAGTCCTTAGTGCATATCATATTTACATTACATGGTTTACAACATGTATTACAAAGCATATAACACCATATTATTCTTCAATACCATCACCATACCATTTGACCTTCAAAAAATTGCAGCTACAGAGAGACCAAATTTCAATGATATAAATGGTTGAGTAGTGATGCTTCAAAAAGTATACTTCGCCAAAGACAGAGGGATTGTAATTACTTAGGCGTTGATACGATGCCCAAGTGATCTAACCTTTTCCATTCTCTTCGACTATTTTAATTACGGAAATCTTCCATTCAACATTCTTTTCACATCAAGGATTTTTTTTTTAGACCAAAAACACGAAGTAAAACTCGAAAATGGTGGCTATGGATTAGGATAGAAACAACTTCGATTCCAAGAACTATGAGTAGAACATGCAGAGTGTCCTTGGACGAGAAGAACTTTATTCTACCTAGGAGGGAAATTAATGAAACCTTCAAATCCACGGGGCTTCAGAAAAACCTCTTAAGAGGAATTTATGCATATGGTTTTCAAAAGCCTTCTACTATCCAGCAGAGAGGAATTGTTCCTTTCTACCAAGGTCTCATTGTTATTCAACAACCACAGCCAGGAACAGGAAATACCGCAACCTTTTGTTCAGGAATTACTAATTATTTAATTTTCAGTTCCGACACAACTGTCACTGGAACGCTTAATTGTTTGCAAATTTCGATCGCGCCGGGATCATGGAATCAGACATAAATGTGCAGGCAATGTGTAGTTGGTAGGTTTAGGTGTGACTTTCTGTGAAAAGGATCGTTGCAAGTTACTATGTTGATTTCTAATACAGCTCCTTTATATGCACCTAGTTCTCCTCACAGGGCTTTTAATACCCAATGGACGCCATCTGTGCCACCAAGTCCTTATCAGCCAACTGCTTCTAGATTATACAATGGCAAAAATGTGTGAAATTGTTTTTCGCAAAAAGTACAATCTCTTGCAACGCCTCCAATTACTAGTTTTCCATTTGGGTCTGGTTCATTTCCCAACGATGACATCTTCTTCAATCTTGGGGATTCTTAGCTGTCTTCTCAAAGTTCACTACCTTCAGTGGGTGGTAACCTATTTGGTTGGAATCATGGTGGAGACATGGAGTTTTTTTTTTCCTTGGAATTGAAATATAAATGGGTTGGACAACTTACTGCTACTTTCCATTCATTCACAAGAATGCTAAAAATAGATTTGGAAGACAAGCAATAAATGTTGAGACTTCACAAGAGCCATGGGCAACACTTGAAAAATCTTCGTGTTCTCTCATTGAGGAAGCGGGCATGAGAGAAAGCGATATCATCTTGTAAATTGGCTCGAGTACAAGAAATCTAAGCGTAGAGCTTCTACAAGCCACCCACACAGTCATCGTGGTTGAGATCGATCCCCACATGATCGAAATAGTTCAAAAATGCATACATGGGATTGATATGGCTCAGAGATTGGAGTTGGAGGCATGGGGTATACTTCTACAATAGCAAAATATCATTGAGGATTTTAGAAATGCTAATTGTCTCTTTTAGTAAAAATCAATGAAGGTAATATTGTTCTAGACTTAAGATATCCAGGAATACTTAGATATCATCCAAATAGAAGATGCTCGCATAAAGTGGCAACATTTCTCTCTACATTTGTAAGAATAGGTTTTCTCACAACATAGGAAGGGAAGTGTTTCAGGTTTAACAAAAGGGCTCTAGATAAGTAAAGTAATTGTAAAAAGCCATGAGCTAAACACTCACGTAAGAATAATAAATATTAAGGTCACAAATAGAGAATGAGCTTTACCATAAACCAAAGCACTAAATATAGGCAGAGAAGGTTGAGTGCAATGACGCACATATTTCAGAATACAAAGAAACGCTAAAAATTGTTTAGTGTGGCGGAACTACAGAAGGACAGTTTTGACTCGTTGGAAAATGATAGGCCAACAGATATGTAAAATTAGGCTCACAGTAATTATGCAGGGTAAGAATACACCTGTAGCTCTGATACCATGTTAGACATGCATGGAATGTGAACAAAATTTGAATGATAAACATGAGTGTGTATCTATTATTGATAAGGATATGCATTTATAGTACATTTATGTGATATTTTGGTTCCACGTCCCAATTCTCTTGGACTCTCATGGTTGTTCACATTCTACACCAACCCATAGAGGATTAGGTGTCCAACAAAGACTCTACCCAAGAGTGTCTTCATATGCCACGGGAGGGTAATGGAGTTGACATATATTTGGCTCCCTCTTACCCTAGTATATCCAAGGTCATGAACCCAACTGGCTACTTTATTTTGAATCTTTGAGTTTGAGTAGGCTAGTTAGTCATTTACAGTCAAGGATTCAATTTTATGAATTTCCTCTTGATTTTTGGAGAAGCGAAGGAGTGGAAAATGGTTCTTGCATCTACCACTAGACCTTAGATTACAATTTACCCTTTGTTAAGGCATATTACACTAGGTTTCCACACACAAAGATAAAAGTATCACCCATAAAACCTAGAAACCATGGGGCCTCTAAATTACAATACTAAATATAAAATAAATCCCAGGGAGAATGAATTTCCTCTAGATTTTGTGTTGGATTATTACTAAATGGAGCAACTGAGGCAAGCAAAAAAAGGACTTTGGGTAGGTTCCAATGACCATCCAGAGATGGAAATACAAAAACTAATTCTCACTACCATTACGCTATGAGAATTATATACTAGAAAACACCAAACAAAAGACAAAACATTAAAGAAGTTGATAAACAGTAAGGAATTGAACAAAGGAAGAGTTTTCCAATGTTTGATGACCTATGAAGAATGATCCTATACTAAAGACCATTTTATTTCTTAGCTCCTCACAAAAGAAATATTTTATATAGGGTGGTGACGGTTTTAAATATTTCTTTGGGGCTACTAATAATGATAGTCAGTAAATTGGGAAAGCATGAAAGATGAACTTGAGGACTAAACTACGCGCCAATTTGAGTATGTGGAATGCCCAGATATTATGTTTGTTTGCTACTCACAAGGAGTTCTCCACAAGTGCATCTCCCAAGTACTTAGTAGGGAGTTTACCTATTTGGAAATCCCATATACGAGCTAGATTTCTCTGAACAAGAATATTAGTATTAAAAAATATATATTCAATTTGTCGGCATTGATCATTATACCTGAAGCCTCCATGAATTCATTAAGAGTGATTTTCAAAGTCATAGTCTCGCTCACTATTGGAATTAGAAACAAAATAATATCATCAATGACTTATTGATGAGTGATGGGAATATCATTGTGATATAGGAAAAGTCATGTGATGTTATCTTGATTCCCTCATGCCAGTCCCTCTTTTGTAAGTATAAATGGGAAGGGGAAAGGATCACCCCTTTCGAAGACTTTTCGAAGGATTCAAATTAATTGTTGTAGACCATTTAGAAGAATGTAAAAGAATCAGGTAGAGACTAATTACCTGGTCGAGGCAACCCAATTGGTCATATGATTTTGAGAAGTCTAGTTTTATCAATGTTCCAACCTCATGAGATCACCTCATGAGCTCCCACTATCCCAACCATAATATAGAATTCTTTGACAAAATTTGCCTGGCCTGGTGAAATGATACTATGAAGTAGAGGTTTTAGATAACTGATAATTAAACTCGATATATTTATAAACAACATCAAGTAAACGGTGATTGGGATAAAAACCCTTCCATTGTCCAATCTATCATATTTTGGAATTAATGTATTTGAAGTAACACTAAGACGAGGCGATGCCCTTTGTAAATGGTAGGATACTTCCACGAGAGTATGAACCTCCAAACCTAAGAAAGACCAACAAGCATGAAAGAAGTCCCTTGTAAATCCATTTGGTGTTGGTTATTTATTTTAATACATCGCCATCATCACCTCCTCAACTTCTTCAAATAAGGCTTGTCACATCAGAGATTCATTCTAGGACAAATTAGTTATGTTTGAGATATGAGAAATAATTATTTGTATGGTGGTTTATCTATTAGGAGTAGGATCCCTTAGTAGGGAGTGATAGTAGTAGACATGTTCTTACTACAATTCTTCATGTTGCACTAGGCATTGCCTGTCCTTAGAGGAGAGGGAAAATATCCTATTATTATGTTAATTATTCACCATTTCTTATGAAGGAATTTCAAATTTTGTTGTCCTTCTTTTAGCCATCACACTATATTTCAAGAGGGTCTCCTCCTACTTCCTTCACTACCATATTTTATTTATCAATTATTCCTCTACCATTACTAGGGAATCCATGCATCTAGTTAGAATAACCTATTGTTGGACATGTTCCATACAATATCCTAGGACCGTTTCCTCTTTGATGCTATGGTTGAATTATTTTCTATTCCATTCTTTGAGTTTATTATTAAATTATTTGACATAACTTGGAATATATGCACATTGTTTCTTCCTTGGATTTGTATTTCCTCTCACCATCATTTGGATTTCACCAAAAAATATGGATCATGAATCTAAAATATTTCATATCTAGAGAGTTAATTCTAGGGAAAAACATTAAGGTCCGGTTCTAAGTGAATTTTCCAATGGTCTAAAACAATACTTTACATAATGGAAACTTCAAGAAGGAGCTCCCTTTCTAATATAGCTTTTAACATCATAAATTGGTCCATTCTACTACGCACTTGACATTTCCCTACTTTGCGGTTATTTTAGTTACAGACCCTCTTGATTTTGTTTGGGTCAACCACATGGAGTTGATGATTGAGATTAGTTAATTCTTGCACCTATGGTTCTAATATTTTGATACCCACATTCTTCTCTTCGAGATATTTAATCAAATTGAAGTCTCCACCTACAACCTCAAGTTCATCATTATCAAGGGACCTTATGCTTATGATATTTTCTAGGAATTGTAGTTTTTGATAGGGATTTGTGGTCCATATATCACCATTAAGCAACACGATTTATTAGCTCCTACATACTGAAAGTGGCCCAAGGTATTTCATTGGAGTGTTATCCAATATTGGAATGACACCTCTGGAGGGTTCCAGGGAATGGGTAATCCCCACGTGCTTCCTATGGAATCCATTACTATTATTGAAGAAACTGTATCTAGGTTCAATCTTTATAAATGTAATTTTGATATTTGTACTTGTAAAAGAAAAGAAATATTATTTTTGTAGATTATAGAAATGATTTTCTTGCTCATTTCATAGGTCTAGCACATGTTAAAGTTCTATAGGGTAGTCAAAGAGTCAAAATAAATATTGAAGACAATGAAGGGCATGCTACACCATGTATATATATGTATTAGAGTGCAATAAATACCTCCAAGCAAAGTCACAAGCCTCCTCGATATGTCAGCATCATAAAAGGAAGCAATCTGAATTCTAGAGATCAAGCTATCCTTAAGTTAGCCTAATAGGAGGGGAAGACTCCTATATAAAGGGTCATACGACATCACAAAAGAAACATCATCTCATATTTGAAATCAATGAATAAGGAAGGATTAAAGAACTATTTTGTGAAGAAATCCTCTCACACATGTGAAGAATTAGGGTGATACTGTTGCCACATCAGATCTGCAACTATATGAAAAGAAATATCTTGATTGGATAAATTATAAGCTCATCTTCCTAAGTGATAAAGTCTACAAATGAGCAAAGAGAAATATCTCTTCTATGGAAAGCATAACTAGGGTTGTGATCAATTTCCAAAAGAAGAACATAGTGAGAGGACAAAGTGCCAAAAGAATGAGGAAGAAGTGTCGGAAGGAGGATGAAGTGCCAAAACAAGGAGGAAAATGTCTTGCAAAAGGAAGTGATCTGAGATCAAAGGAAAAAAAAACTGGACTTGTTCTTGGAGGATCTTCGTGTTAAGGGTATAGGGTTTGAAATTCATAAATTGAAGCTTCAATACGAGAAATCTGAAGAAGAGTTTCCCCTCCAGGAAAGAGAAGTTTTTCCTTTGCTAAGAGCCATATTCTTGTGTTCTTGTCTCTTGTTCTTTTCGTAACTGTTTGATGAAGTTAGAGAACATACAGTAATAATAACAAGAATAAGATTATGTTAACAATAAATTTAAAAGAACTTCACAAATTTTTATTGTTGCTAGAAGAATCTCATAATAACTCAGATGCCCTAGATTCTCTTGACAAGATGGTATTAGAGCTAGGGTCACACATCAAAGAAGGGAATCTTGAGAAAAAATAGAAGATTGAAGCATAAAGATCAAGAATCAAGGGTAAAGAAAGGTTGAATCATAAGATCTACAGACAAGGGTTCTAGATCCATCAAAGACAAGGAGAATTGCATTCTCCTCTACTAGATCTATCAAGAAGGTCTACCATCCCAAGAACAAAGAAAGAAGAATTACTTCCATCTAAAGGAATCTACAAGAAGGTTCATCCAATAAGAGTCTCCATCAAAGATTCCTCATCTCATAAAAGAAATCACTCTAGGTCAAGCCTCATATACACATTGGGAAGTTTTCATCACCAAGCAATCTTTCAGAAGGCATCTTGAAGAAATCATCCTGGAATCAAATCATCAAAATCTTCAAGGAAGCATCGAGATATCTAGCACTCTAAAGTAAGTATTTTTATGTCCTTCTCTGGAAATATAAAAATTTCTTTTTGCAAGGAAATCAACAAATTGGTTGTGACTACTAATTTTCTTGCATGGAAAAAGAGGTGTGATATAATTCTCAAAGATAATGAACTTTTGGACTATGTCAAAAGGAGTGTCACTCCTCCTTCTAAGGAGAAAATTCAAGCCCTAGAAAAGTATAACAAGGATGAAATGCAGGCTCAACAGATTATGATAAAATCCATCAAGGACACTCTCATTCCTTATGTCTCCAAACTTGAAACATCTAAAGATATCTATGATAATTTAGTGGAGCTATTCTCAGTTATTACAACTAGAGAAGTGATATAATTGCATGAGTTATATAAAGAATAAAGGACCATTGACAGGGAAAGACACGGATGCACTAGTGGATGACCAGGAGGATAGAACTGTGACAACATTGAACAATAAAGAAACACAGACGTCAAAAAGGAAGAAGTACCTCCCTTTGAGCAACAACAAAATCTTCTTAAAACTAGTTGAAGATACACCTTTCAGTGAGGCAATGGACTCGGAAGAAAAGGTTATGGTTGGAATTGTTAGGGGCAGACACTATAACATTGAGCAACTATAGAAGTGGATGAGGGAGGTTTGGGGACACCATCTGTCGGAACCCCTCATGTTCAAAACTTTGTGAGGGGTTGGTTTGCACTGCGCTTCAAAATCATTGCCAAAACTAATTGGGTCGTCACTACAATTTGGCACATGAATCAAGCACCAGTCCTCCTTCAAAGATGGACTCCATTGTTTGATCCTGAGATTGAAAAGGCGGGGACTGGACTGGTTCGGGTACATGTCGTGGGTCTTCCCGTACACTTCTGGACTGAACAGAGATTCAGACAGACTGGGGATGCCATGGGAATGTACCTTACACATGACGAATCTTATATCACTACAGGAAGAATGGCTTACGCCAGAATCGTAGTACACATGGACCTCTCAAGAGGGCTTCCAAAATATCTCAATATATAATAGAGGGATGCGACACGGAGGAAAATGTTGGACTATGAGGGGGTTCCTTTCAGATGTAGGCTTTGCCACAAGGTGGGGCACCTTTTCAAAGATTTTCCACTGAACGAATGGAATAGTAGGAAATGAGTGAAGAATTTTCCCTAGGTTCCATTGAATCAGGATGCTCTATCTCATGGAGACCCTGCTAGAGACGAATTACCTCATGCCTCTAAGGAATTTCATAGGATTTCTACTCCTCATTCTGGGAGAACAAGCACATTATCGAGCCCTGGTCAACGTTCAGCAGAGCAGGCCCAGAAAACTTCGAGGAAGCGTGGTCGACCACCTCACCGTACCCATCCACCTGTTCCTGGCACTGCAGTGACGGCCTCGAGAGATTCCTATACATCGGGTATGCATCCCTATCACTTACCCACCACACAATTCTTTTCTAATATTCATAATTCAATATTCGAACAGTTATTGAGTCCGGGTACTCATATCCCTCTAGAGTCCCCTGTTATTAGTATTTGTGCCATTACTCCTCCCCTCATCTCCTATGCCCCCCAACCCCCCGCACTGCTTGTACCACCACCCGCAGTCATTGGCTACATTGTTGGAGGCCTTGACCCTTTGATACAATACCTGGTCTCGAAAGAGGCTTTCGAATATGGACCAGGTTGGACTAGATATTCTCCACCCCCCCACCAAAACCTCCCGAGGCCGTCCTTCTAAACTCAAAATTGCACAAGCTCAAGCTGATGTTGGCATTGCTTTGGGCAAGCAATCTACTATCACTAGGGTTCTTAGAGAAAGTTCAACCCTATCTGAACACCTTCCATGAAGATTCTATCCTACAATTGTAGAGGGCTTGTTAGGCGCGACAAAAAACTAGCACTCCGTCGACTACTCTCTGCCGACTCTTTGGATATCATTTTCCTTCAGGAGACCCTGTCACAATCCAGTGATATAGCTTGGACCCTGGAAATTTATGTGCCAGGTTGGATATTTTCAAGATTGGATGCACACAGATAATCTAGAGGACCTTCTTTGGGCATAAATACTCGATCTATTAAAGAAATCAACTGTTGGGGATGGAAGGGTTTTATTGGGGTTAATGTACACTCTCCTGAGTTGTGGACCCCTCTCAAAGTTGTCAATATTTATGGACCTTTCCTGAATCGCCCAGCTTTCTAGGATCACCTTCTTGATTATGAACAATTTTCAGCTGGAAACCTGATTGTTGGAAGGGATCTAAATTTTTCAATAGGCTACGCCAAGTCTTGGGGTTAGCGAGCACAAAGGGACTCTCTCTCAGACTACTTCTCATCAATATTGGAACTTCACCACCTGATAGACATCCCTATTACAAAATTACAGGCCACTCGGAGGAATAATAGGGTGGGTGATAATGGCCTTGATAGGAGGTTGGATCGATTTCTGGTCAAGAAACAGGTCATGGATATGGGCCTCAATATTAGACAATGGGTTGAGTCGATCAGTTGCCAATTTATTTGGAAATAGGATGAGGAAGGGACAGGCCGAAGGGTCCTTTCAAGTTCAGTTATACCTGGCTTAAGGATGCATCATATATCAGCACGGTCACTGAATTTTGGAAAACAAACCCACCAAGGGTTGGAGGCACAACTTTGGCTACATTTATTAGCAACTAAACGGAGCTGAAGAAGATGTCTAAAAATAGGGCCCGTCAAAAAAGACTTCAGGATGATCAATCATTGAGACTGATTGAGAATGAACTAGAGGTATTCGAAAAAGAGCAGGGAGGGCTATTCAGATCTAAGGAGCACGAGAATTATATCACATCCCTCTACTCAGCCTATGGTAAGAACCTCAAAGGAAAGGAGGACATATGGCGATTGTGGAGTAGGGCCATCTGGATTCATGAGGGGGATGCAAACACTAAATTCTTTCATAAATTTTCAAATGGGAGGAAAGCTATCAACAATATATGGAAAATTCAAGACGAACAGGGAAGGACAACACATACTTTCCCTTAGCTAGCCTCTCTGGAAAACTCACATTTTAAACAGGCCTACAGTGACCCCAGGGAGATAAACTTCACAGAAATGATCGAAGTTGCTCAACTCTTCCTAAGATATGTGGGATATGTGGAACAAGATGAGGAGGAGGAATTGATACAAGAGGTCACTTTGGGGGAGCTGGAGGACACATTAAAGTGGTTCAACAAGGATAATATTCCCAGACCTAATGGATGGTCCATCGAACTTCAGTTGGCATTTTTTGAGTTGATTGGACTGGATCTCCTCAAAGTTGTGGAGGAGTCAAGACTTTCGGGTCGGCTGGAGGTAGCCATTTCATCCACATTCATTTCTCTCATCCCAAAGGTTGACAATCCATCCACCTTTGACACATTTCACCCCATTTTGCTATGTAACTGTTTGTATAATATTATAGCCAATATTATTGCAAACATATTGAAGCCCATCTTATCTAAGCACATCCTACCTGAACAATTTCCATTCCTGAAGGATAGAAAAATTCACGAAGCGATTGGTACAGCTCAGGAGGTATTACACACTCTACATAGTAGGAAAGGCAATGGTATGATAATGAAGGTGGATTTATCTAAAGATTTTGACCAAGTGAATTGGTTATATCTAAGAATGCTTCTTACCCACCTTGGATTCCCTTTTATTTTCATTAAATGGATTATGGGACGCATCACTAACATACCTTTCAGTGTATTGGTCAATGGGAGTGCATCCCCTTTCTTTTCGTTGATTTGTGGCTTACGATAGGGGTGTCATATCTCCCCTTTGCTTTTCCTCTTGATAATGGAAGGCCTTCATTGGATAATAACGAAAGAGCATAGGAGAGGTGGACTCGCTGGTATTAAGATTACAAATGAATTCACGCTCACACATCTAGTTTTCATTGATGACGTGCTGATATTTCTCAATGGAAGTGTGGGGGATATAACATCGATCAGAGATATATTTTCCTTATTTCAAAAGGCCTCTACTATGATCATAAATGAAGGAGAATATACATTAATGGTTGCGATGTGCACACAACAAGAAATTTATTATGCACTCCATAGATTTAACTTTACATTGATTGCTCTGGAGGAGGGGCTGAAATATTTGGGATACAAGCTAAAACCGATAGGATATAAGATTGCAGACTGGACTTGGCTCATTGTTAAGCTGGAAAAGTAGCTAAGTACATGGTACTTAAGATTCTTATCTTGAGCAGGCCATTTGACACTCATCAAGAGTGTTCTGGAATGACCCTAGTATATTGGATGTCACTTGCCTGGATTCCTAGGGGCATCCTTGTGAAGATACAAAATTTTTGCTACAGATTCTTATGCAGGGGTAATTAGTCAAGAAGAATATTTGCACGGGCTAAATGGGATGCCCTCACACTTCCAAAAAAATGGGGTGGCTAGGGACTCAAAAGGCTTGATGAATTTTCCTCAGCCCTGGCTGCTAAACTTGGTTAGCAGTTGGTTGCTTCAGATAGTCTATGGACAAGAGTGGCCTACTTGAAATATAACGACCCTGCTCATCTATTGGAATGTATTGGAAGACTTGCAAGGCTCTACAAAGTTATTTCGATTATTTGGAAG
>APFE030050897.1:0-11915 GCA_000404065.3 Pinus taeda
CTGCCTTCTTGCATGGTTCACTTAAGGAGGAAGTCTATGTGGAACAACCTGAGAGGTTTGAAGTTCAAGATCGTCAGACACATGTATGCAGGTTGAAGAAAGCCCTCTATGGGTTGAAGCAAGCACTCTGGGCTTGGTATGAGAGGATCGATAGCTATCTAATGAAGCTAGGATTTACAAGAAGTGAAATTGATCCGAACCTTTACTTTAAGGTTGAGAATGATAGGCCTCTCATCTTGGTGCTCTATGTGGAAGATCTCTGTCTGACAGGCGCAGACCCTCTTATTCTTCAATGTAAGAAAGAGTTGGCTTCCAAATTTGATATGAAGGACCTAGGAATGATGCATTACTTCCTAGGGTTGGAGGTCTGGCAAAAGCCAGGGGATATTTTCCTTTTATGTTGTGAAGCTACTTGAAAGATTTGGGATGGTGGAATGCAAGTTCGTGACTACTCTGATGGAACTTAGCTTCAAGAAGTTATGTGAAAGTGTTGTTGGGCTCGATTTGGGAAATCCTTCTAAGTATCGTCAACTCATAGGGGCCCTGATGTTCTTGGTGAACTCTTGTCTGGAGATGTGTTTTGCAATGAACACATTCAGTCAGTTTATGGTCAATCCTGATCATATACATTGGATTGCTGCCAAGAATCTCTTGATATATCTCCGGGGCACAATCACTTATGGACTGAGATACACTGCCAGGAATGTGAGGCTCCATGGTTACTTTGACACGGACTGGG
This sequence comes from Pinus taeda, assembly GCA_000404065.3. Classification (NCBI taxonomy): domain Eukaryota; kingdom Viridiplantae; phylum Streptophyta; class Pinopsida; order Pinales; family Pinaceae; genus Pinus; species Pinus taeda. The sequence goes on from APFE030050897.1 coordinate 740, forward strand.
CTGGCAGTGTGGTGGATCACAAAAGCACATCAGGATGTTGCTTCTATCTAGGTTCTGCTTCAATATCATGGATCAGCAGGAAGCAGAAGTCGGCTGCTTTAAGAACCGCTGAGGCTGAATACATTGTTGCTAGTTTGGCTTCCTATGACACTATCTGGTTGAGGAAGCTCTTTAGTGAGATGTTTGGACATGTGTTAGATACTACCGTAAACTTCTATGACAACCAGAGTGGGATTAGTCTTTATGAGAATCTCATGTTTCATGATCGCTCCAAGCATATTGATATCAGGTACCATTTTATCCAGGATGTGGTACAGCGGGGAGCAATAAGGCTCCATCATATTGGGACCGATAAGAAAGTCATCGATATTCTTACGAAGCCCCTCGGGAAGGTCAAATTCTTAACCTTTCGTGAACGACTTGGAGTCGTGGAGAGACCCTCTTATGAGGTTCCTGTATGAGATGGATAGTGAGCTCTGGGAGCTCCGAGGGGCTTCGGGTACTTCTCGGAGCGATAAGCGACCATAGGGTGACTCACCCTCCCCTAGTGGTGCGTTGTGTACAGGGTGAATGGTTCACCTTTCCCTGTGATACCCCATGGTGGCATATGCATAGGCTGAGTGGTTCACCCTCCCCTATGGCATATGAGCAAGATGAATGGTTCACCTTCTCCTGTCGGCACATCCTACCCATGCAGTTTTGGACTCATGGGAAGCACCTCTTATCTAGCCAACGAGTAGGGAAATGAAGATAGGGACCATAGTACTACTGATGGATGCATCGTGTACTACCGTACTCCCTATGCTAGGATGTTGATATTGATCTAGGATCAATGGAAACTAACTACGAGTTAGTTAAAAGTGGTATGACACACTCTCTGTTGTTGGAGACTGACTTTGGGTCAGTGGAGAATGGTATGATACATTCTCGATCATTTATTATTTCTTCATGGTTCAACAGAGCAGAGAAGAGTAGAGCAGTGCAGTGACAAGGATGGTACAGATTGTCAGATAGTTTGGAAAGTGATGTTCTCCCTAGTTGAGAGGGAGTGTTAAATTTAGCAACTAGGGCCAAACATCACTTTGGACAGCTCTTATGAGGTAGCTGATATTTTTCTTGGATTCCTCTTTCCGAGAGGTGTAGGATTGATCTAAAGATCATCCCATTCTGACATGTACAAATGAAGTTATGAATTTATTTTGATTATGAACAAATTGTCAAGGTTGGCCAACGATCAAATTAGCCCCCTCCAACCTTCAACGTTGCATATAAATACAAGGTACCTCCTCCTCATTTTGGCATCTCATCTCATTCATCTTTCTCTCTCTCATCTTGATTGGGTACGGATTTCTGGGCCTCTCTCTCCCCACACAAGAGAAAGGAAGAATATCTTTTCTAGTTATTGCGTTGACCAGATTTGACCGAAATTTCAAGAGGCCGAAATTTCAAGAGGTTGACTTTGACTAGCGTTGACCCTATTTGACTTCAGTTTTGTGAGGGAGACTTCTATTTCGGCAAGCCACTGTTATGGGCACAAAAACTGAGGAAATTTGACCCCTTCGTTGATGAGCATTGACTTCCCTAATTCAAGTTGTTGCATTGACTTTTGTTGACCAGATTTGACTAGTTATTTTCGAACTATTTTGGGCTACATTATCTCTCTGTTGGAGGCCAAGTTGACCAAGGTTGACCAAGCTTTTTTGGAGGTCAATTTCAGCCTTGTTAACCAACGTTGACTTTCTGGTTAGGGCTTTCTGTTTATGTTGTTTTCACTGATCAGTTTGGGCAAGTGTATATGTAAATTGTACTCTCTCTTTCTCTTTGTTGAACTTTTGAAGAATCATAAGAAGAATTGATCAAGGGTTTCCCCACATTGGGGTTTGTCCTTGGCTAGTGCCATATCTTGTGTCCTCTTGTGTTGGCTTGTCTTCTACTATTATTGTTTATGTTTTATCTGTATTTTATTATCATGTTGATGTGATTGCTATACTGGATATGATATTGGGCTAATAAAGAAAATTAAAGTAAAATTTCTCTAAGCATAGAACATACCATTGTTATCCTAAAATTAACAAGTTTGTACTCAGATTTTTTGCTGCATATAATAATTAAAACCCTCAACTATTGCATCATTTTTCCCACATTGGGTTTTTCCGATGACTTTTGTCCAAAAATAAGGGTGTCATTTTTATGTGTGTGCTAGCATTTCTCAGTTCTTATTTTTGCTTCCGCAATATTTTATTTGGTTAAAAAATTGCAGTTTGAATATTTCCTTATGTTGTTGTAAACAAAATATATTGCATAATTAATTTATCAGTTAGAAGACATATTTCCAGTTGTCGTATTTCAAGGAATTTTCACATGGTATTAGATCATATTTGACGGATAGGAAGCTCAGAGGCGGAAGAGAGAAAATTTTGTTGCTCAGAGGGAGAAGCATGCTGAAATTTTTTGGACTGCATAGTGCCTAGCCAGGAAGTGCGAATCGCTGGACAGAGAGTTCAATTTTCAGTTGCAGAGTGGAAGAAAAAAAACGACTTGTCCAGAAAAGAGATTCCAGCAGGCAGAGGGAGCAGCAACTCAGTATTTTCACAGAGCATATTTCTTGTCTAGACATAAAGAGTTTTACAGCAATTTGCAGTTGCAAAATTAGTGCCAGAAGGAAGAGAAAGTGCACACACATAAGGATATTTCTCTCAGAGGGTTTCCAGTTTAGAAATCCAATATTTCCAGTAGCGCCAAGCAGATCTTCTCACTCCATAAGGGAGTGCAAATAGCATAGCTAGAAGTCAAGCATGTGAAAGGGATATTTCCATCCCATGTCGAGTTTTTGCAGAGATGGCCACCATCGGGCTTACAGATCAAGACATGTTGGAAGGAGCATCCAACTATATCATCTAGAAGGTCGGGATGTTATTCCTGTTGGATGAGCTTGGTCTGAAAATGTATGCAAAAAATGTTGTGGCAGAACCTACTGATGTTGATCAGCAAAAGGAATTCAAGAAGGAGACGGCCAAGACGAAGTAGATGATCTTGGATGGAGTTTGGAACATATAGTCTCAGATATATCAAGCAAGAACACTACTAAAGAGATGTGGGATTCTCTCTCAGGGCTATATCATAATCCTTCCGAGCAATAGAAGATGTTCTTGAAAATAAAGCAAAGGAACACCAGGATGAAAAAGGGTGAAGACCTTGATCCCTTTCTCACTAGACTTCAGGATATCTGGGATGAGCTAGCAGCGGTAGGAGAGATGCCTCCACCTACAGAAATGTTGAGGTTATCCCTCAACAGTGTCACTGAGAATTGGGAGAATTTCGTCCAAAGTACTCTAGGATGAGATACATTGCTTGGATGGGATCAGATGTTAGCCCTCAATGACTATCCCGACTTCAAGATATCTGGGATGATCTAGCAGTTGTAGGAGAGATTCCTCAACCTACAGAAACGATGAGGTTAGCCCTCACCAGTGTCACTGAGGATTGGGATAATTTCGTCCAAAGTATTCTAGGATGAGATGTGTTTCCTAGGTGATCTTGCTCAGGAGGAGATGAGACAAGCACTAGTAAAGAGCTCCAACAATGACAATAGCAGCAAGGGATCAAAGGGTCAAAAAGAGGAAGACAATATGGGCCTTGCATCAAAGGGAAAGCAAAAGGTCCTAGTCAGGGACAAGGCTCACAAGGAGAGAAGAAGAAGAAGAAGGATCTGTCAACGATCGAGTGCTTCAGGTGTGGTGAGTTTGGCCACTACAATACTTAGTGTCCTTAGAGGAGAAAGGAAAAGAAAGAGAAGAAGGATCAAGCGACAACACCAATAGAGACAAATGAACATTCCTCTAGGCTAGAGGAAGATTTCGCCATTTTTGCAGCTATACCTCTAGGCGTGAGGTGGGGCAATGTGGAGCTCTAGTCCCAAAGTTGAGCAAAAGGTTTGAGCAGGGTCCATTGACGTAAACATTCGATGGTGTTTTCTCATGGATCATTACCTTGCTATAGGGGCCCACAATATTCAGTAGCAGGAGGATCAGTGTCGTTTGGTGCAGTCATTTCTAGAGTGATAGTCGCAGACTAGTTGCAATCATAGCAAGGAAGTGTTGATAGCAATGCAGGAAGCACATTACAAAATCAATAGAAGTGCAATTTTCCCAGTAGACAGTGCAGAAGCTAGTAGTAGTCAGAGACTCAGGAGACAGTTGCAACACAGAGACATAGTTGATTCAGTAGTTTGGATGCTTCTCAGTTAGTATAGTTGCAATGGCAGCAACAACAGTTGAGAGGGAGTGTTAGTTGGGTTGCAGTGCAGATGTAGAGTTGAAAGTAGTACAACAAATGCAACGTCAAAGTTGCGCAGTGGTTGATCAACAGTGGCAAGCAACTATATTTGTTGGACATCAGCAACATGTATAGAGGATGATGTAGAAACATGGTGTTGTAGCAATAGTGCAACACTTGAACACCTTCCTCGCTAAGAGGGAGTGTTAGTTTTGGTAGCATCAAAGGTGTTCTAGTCTCGAAACTTTGTGGAGAGACTAAAACACAGGAGTTCTCGAAAACACAGAAATTGTTTCTAAAAATTCCACATACAGATGGCTCAATTAAATTAATTGACCATCATTTAAATTTTTTCCCGAGTCTAATTTAAGAAAATTGGTTAATTAATAGTGATTAATTGAGAAAGGTGTGAACTATTTAGAAACTCACACAAATCGACTTGGATGCGATCTCAACCATCGATTAAGTTTTAATCCTAGTTGTTGGAGTCCAAGAAGAGGCCAATGGGTAGATGGAGGACACACTAGTGCAAATACTCAATTCCCTAGGCAATTCAAATTCCCAGTAGCAAGAGTGATTTGATAGTGGAGATTGAGCCAGTGGGTGAGTTGCAAGTGGTAAGATGTTAGCAATATCCAAAAGAAGGAGTTTTAGGTCCAGAGAGTAGCTTGCAGAGAGGCAAAGAAAGCCAAAAAGAGGTTGTGCAAGGGCTACGCAGTAGCCTCATGGAAGCAATTTGATTTGTAGATTTGGGAGGTTGTTTCAGAGTTCTGGAGGTAGGAAAAATTTGTAGAGGCTAGAAGAGACACTTCCAAAGTCAGTGGAAAACTAGATAGGCAGCTAAGAGAGAGATCAAGGCAATACGAATTTTTGCCTGCGCAAAGGGTGACGCACAACATTTCATGGAGGTGTTTCTAAGGCTAGTTTCAGTGCCAGATTGTTGGTGGGGTGAGGAAAATTTCCTCACAAAATTTTTGCCAGTATTTTCTCTGCAGGATTGCTAGTTTTCGGCATCTAGTTTATACTCGGATTTTCCGCTACATATAATAATAAAAGACTTCAGTTGTTGCATCGGTTTTCCCACATTGGGTGTTTCTAGGGAAATTTGTCCAAAAGTAACATTGTCATTTTTATGTGTGTGTGTGATAGCATTTCTCGGTTCCTATTTTTGCTTCCATAGTATTTTATTTGGTGAAGAAATTGCAATGTGAATATTTCGCTATTTCACTGTAAACAAAATAAACTACATAATTAATTTATTAGTTAGAAGAAATATTTATAGTTGCTACATTTCAAGGAATTTTCACAGGAATCTTAAGCAACCAACATGATTCATAAATTAGCAATGTAATCCATAGAAAATGAATACCATGTTTGAAGAATTCTACCTAAAGTGTTCAATCCCCGCATACCCTACCTAATATCTATATAGAAAAACAAGAAGTTGTAGGATGGGGAGCAGGAGACAATAACCTAAGCTACCCAACAAAGTCATATATCATGGTCGTATGGGTGAAAAGGGATGGGGGATCAAGGTCTATAGGAAGGCATGAGTAGCAAGGGAGAGTGAAAAGGGGCATTGTCCAGTTCATGTCTCCTTTAGAAAATGAAGATACATTTCTTGTAGAAAAGGGGGAAATAGTAGGATTTTTGTAACCAAGAGTAGGAAGCAAGATCATGCAAGAAGGTGTGGTGGAGCTCCCTGTAGTGGATTTTGCACTCCTCATCATACCAGTAGCTTAAAGGATACAATTTAGAATTGGGAGACAAGGAGGTAGATCTAGTGACATGGGGATAAGAGATAATGATCAATTCCCAGATGATTGAGGAGAGCGTATCATATTTGGATGAAACTAACTCAAGAGACGAGAAATGGGAGAGGGGAGGGAGGAACTAGTGAAGGTGGAAATAATAAGAATCTAAATCCCCATCATTGAACAATATGGTGGTTAAAGGTGGACACTGAGGGACATGAAGTAGTAGCTAGGTGGATGTGAAAGGAGAGAAAAGTATAGACTACTGAATGGATTGAGCTAATAGAAAATTTCAAAATAGGAAGATACATGGTATCAAGCCTTATAGCTCCAATGTGTTGTTAGTTGAAAATGGCCTTGTGCAATCAGTAAAGATTCTCCCCAATAAAAGCTCCTCATTAGACGATACATTGTTTGAAATGGGGAATTTGTTTAGATTATGGTCTAGCAACCTTTTACTTGTTTTGAGGAGTTTACCAATTATGGCCTTATTATCCACTAACATATAGGGGTAACTAGAATATTGATTCACTTGTGATTTTTTATTACAAGCAATAGCGCCACAACTAAGATCTATGGTTATGCATGGATATTTTCTAAATGTTGTTCCTGTCATGTCCTCAAATGAATCTCATGATGTTGCACCTTATCCTCTTTCTATCACACATGATGATGTTGTTCTTCATATGTGTGTCATATGACATGGTGATCAATGGTATATTCTATAATGGTTCATAACACTCGAAATTTTCTCTTACTAGATTGTACTATGGGGTGTTCATAATTTGCCTCTAAATAAGTGTGTTACCTTATGAGTGAAGTTTTACTACTAGCAACCTAGGTAGGTGTTTCAAATCATTTTCCCTAGACAATTTTCCAAGCCCTATCATTCCATAACCATTTTCATGCATTTGAATCTTCCCCTTTCTTTCTTTTTTTGTTGGTTAAGCAGGTGGGACTACCCACGAGTTTTCAACACATGACCTTAACATAAAGGAGTGCCTTAACCACCCAATCATCATATATCCATATCTCTAGGTTTATTTTCCCCTTTGTTGATTGAATTATCATATGCCAATGTAGCAAGGTCCAAAATAAAAGTTCCATATATGAAAAGGACTATTAAAAAAAACTAAGAGCTAAACTGATCGAGATAGAAGCAACTAAAATTATATGATATGCATGAGCCATGCCACCTTGCTATAAATCTCAATTTGCCCAAGTCCCATTCTCAAATTAAAAAGGGGAGTTTGGTTTTGGGGGAGGATGGGGGGGTTGGATAAGCAAATAAAAAAGGAAACAAAAGAAAAGAAAAAGGGTTGTAAGAAAAAGAGGCTCAAGGAATGGTAACTCTATGCTGAGTAAGACCTCTTTGCTTTTCCTACATGATTATGAGGATAACTAAGTAAAGTGTTAGCCTCACTCTCATGTGTTTAAAACAATTATAAGTCCAAAATAATTAAATTAATTAAAATCAAGAAAGTTGGATTTAATCCTACCTTTCTAGATTGAGTTTGTTCCAACTAGTCAAGCTCCTAGATTAGTGTTTGGTTGAGATATTTGCTCAACCATAGTGTCCAAGATAGACGTACTATCTTGAGACAAACTTCCTCATGTATTTATTTGTGCTATTATCATTATTTGTACATTGCATTATGAGAGGAATATAGTAAGGCTGAGACCTTTTCCGTCATTTCTATATCTCTGGTATTTTTTCATGTGTGTTAATTTTGTTTAATATTCTACATGTGGTATCGTAGGCAATGGAAATTCTAGATGTATGTGAAGGAGACTGTGGAGAGAATGAATCGATAATTTGAGTGTCGTGTGAAAGGTATTAAATGGCATAAAAGCGTTGTTGGCATGCAAGGCCGAGTTCCAGCGACTCTGGTTTCTAGATCCCATTGTGGCAGCTGCAAAGTCCCAAGAAACCATCGCGGCTGTATTGATCGTTGGTGCAGCAACCATCATGCGACTGCACTTATTGGCGTTGTTGATGATATGAAGCATGATCGGGGCTCTTTACATTGAGCGCAATTCTTCTCAACACAGATCCTCTCGACACAGATCTTCTCAACTCTCGATGCAGTTCCTCAAAGATTTCAGCCAATGGGCACATGATGCAAGAACAGAATTTACCATTTCTCAGTGATAAGTTCTTCGAAAATTTATTCCTCGGCATCTTCTCTACGTTATTCCATTCCTTGCGCTCTTGCTTTTCTTTTTGTTATGAAAATCCTTCCGCCGGAAATGGGGACGAGCTTGAGAGTGTTGGTTTCTTTGTCAAAGACGCACATGAGATAGTTGCAAGGCTACCACAGTGAATTTTCTCTTGAATAGTTGGTGCCCACGAAGTCTACGCTTACCTCATTCAGCCTTGTGGCTAGTTGTAGTTGCTTGGACTTAATTTTCCTGGTGTTCAACATAGATCGTATCCTGAAGGGAAGTAGCCTATGAAGGGACATCCAAAGACGCTCTTCTTGTTGCTTTGGCCAAGAGACTCCATACTTAAACACAATGAATATCCCTGCAGATCCTTGGATTTTGCTAATCCTGAATTGCTTTGAGTTTCTTTGCTGCTATTGAGTTTCGAACCTGCGCAGAGAACTTGCTTGAAATCGTTGCTATTGAGTTTTGAGCCTCCTTTGGTTGCCTATTATGCCCATGTCCCAAGAGTTACTTAGCGTGGCTGCGTTACTTCCAGAGGTTCAATGCATATGCTAAAATTAATTTTTGGCGTAACTTCTCCAAATGCATTGTTTTAAAGTATGCTTTGATATTTTTTAAGGAGATTTGTTCACTTTTTTCAAGTCACTGCATAAAGGTTATTTAATTTTTTTTTAAATATTTCTAATAGTGATAAGGAGTCTTCTCGAGTGAAAAGTGGATTATATATATTTTTTAAGATTTGTAATATTTGCATTAATAAAGTTAATGGAGTAATAAGGAGTGTTTTAGAGAAATAAGGGAATTTTTAAGAGAAGTGCATTAAGAATTTTATTTTGGAAAGATAAGGTGTAATCTTGCGGAGTGATAAGGTGAAATTATTTTTTGTAATTTTGGAGCAATAAGTGTTTTGTATTTGGAGTAATAAGTGATTTTTTTTAGAGAAAGTCATTGTTGTAATCCAAAGTAAACTTTGAGAGAGATTGAGTCAGTGAACATCCATTTTTTGAAGACAATTTGCCTCCAAGGAGTTCTTAAACTTTGTGCTTGAGAAGTTTCAATGAAGATTTTGTAAAGATGAAAGGTTGATGTACTCAAATACTTAATAAAGACATATTTTTTTGTGGTGTCGCAATATCCTAGATCCACCAGAAATTGAATAAGGGGATCTTAGGTACACCTTGTGTATTGATTGATTGTGCATGTTTTGTGTCTAGTTTTGACACTACAATTATCTTATCTAACACACACAAGGATTCTAAAGCAAGTGAATGAAAAAAGCACATTAATCAAAGTGCCTGAAATTAAGAAGCTGCAACGAGCATTCAATCAAGCACAAGCGATCACAACACATAATCAAAGTTGCCAACATCAGCGTTCTACATCAACAAGCAAATTCACGCACGACAAATCAAGTTAATGAAGTTGAAATCTCAAGAATTCCAAGAAAATTCTACATCAACATTCAACCACAATTAGTCATTTTGTAACCTGCAAATATATTTTTTGTAAGTTAGCTTGTAATCAAATTCAAATTAATTTGAATTGTAAGGGTGCATTATCGGTTGAAACTGACACCCAAGCTTTAAATTGATAGGGAATCAATTAAGCCAAGTGATTCCATTGTTTTTAACTAAGTCATTCAAATCATTGTAAGAATTTCTCTTGGGTGCATTTTCGGTGGTATCCGACACCCTCATCCTAGTGCAAAATTCAAGCGGGCGTGACAAAATTCAATCGAGTGTGAAGTTAATTCAAGCAAATCAAGCGAGCGTGAAATTGATTAAAGCAAGTATAAGCGAGCGTGTCAAAAGCCATAATGAGTAAAGGAGGAAAACATCTTCACGGTGCAGAACTGGAGATTAAATATTTGCAAGATTGCAATCATGAGTTACAGAACAAAGTTGAAATAATGGAATGGAAGTTGAAGCAAAATCAAACCTTAATCAACCAAATCACCAGCACATTAGAAGCAGCGAAAGACTTTCAAATTGAGCTCGAAATGAAAGAAAAACTCATTCATGCACTCCAAATTAAGTGAAGTGAAAGGCAAGATTTACTATATGCACAATGTGTAGAGAAGACAGATGCAAGTTGTGATACAGAAGACCTCATCACAACAACGAATGAAAGTTGCGACACAAGTGATCTTATTCAGCATATTAATGAAGGTTGCAACACAGAGGATCTAATCAAGCAAGTTGATACAAGTTGTGACACAAGTGATCTCAACCAACCAAGTGTACTACTTAATGATGCAACAAGTAGTACCAAAGATCAAATGATCAGTTTGATGCAGCATGTCAAATAGATGAACTGTTAATGCTTGATGCCCAGTGTGACACAGAAGGTTTAATAAATCAAGGATGGGATGTTAGCAGCAGCAGGAAGTATGAAGAACAGTAGCAGGATATTCTTTCTAAGAAGGTGATCAGAGCTTGGGAAGAAATCTCCTTCAACAAAGATCGACATGGCCTAGGATACAACAAAGAAAACACTTTGTTTGTTCCAGATTTCTCAAAGCTAGTTCAGTTTGTAAGTGCTAGTTTTCTAGACAGCGATCAGAATATGGTTAAGTGTAACCATTGTAAACGAAATGGCCATATGGAGAGTAAATGCTTTGACCTCCATCCTTGTCACCATTGTGGCAAGAAAAATCATTCATCCGAAAGATGATGCAAGTGAAATCAACCACCCAGAGTGAATATCAATTACGCATGGATTGATCCTTGGAAGTGGTCATCTACAGTCAAACAGTTGTCTATGTGTTACCGAAGGATTAAGTCTCACATGAAGACAAATTCTATAGTAAAATGAAGATGGTGAAACTCTCCTACACCTGAAGGGGGGGGGGTGCGTTCCAAAATCAAATGTCGATTCTCTCCTTTCAGCTGACAAAGGGAGGAAAATGATAATAATGGAATTGAAGGTTGTCAGACTAAAAATCTCGACAACATTAGAAAAATAAGGGGAAGTCTTCA
>APFE030050903.1:13842-38473 GCA_000404065.3 Pinus taeda
TATTTTTTTTATGTTTCTAATTTTTATTTTTAAACTTTTTTATTGGTTTTTTTAAATTGTATGTTTTAAATTCATTTCTTTCATTTTGATGTAATGGATTTATTTTTTGGGGAAAAAAAGGTCATCATATTTTTATATAAATTTTTAAAGAAAATCATAAAAATTGTTATTTTTTCAACTTTTTCTATTCAATTTTTTTTATAGAAATACTTTATTTGACATCTCATTTTTAGTGAAAAGGTCCACAAATACGTCTTTTTTTAATTATATCTATATGCAAAATGTGTATTTTTTGTAGAACGTTTAAATTTAATATTTTTTAGTGACAAGTATTTTATGCATATTGAAGCATTAATTAATGATATATATGTGTGTGTGTGTGTGTGTGTGTTAAAAAATAAAAATCTTAACCTCAAAATATTAATTTTATTATTTTTTTTGAACTTATCAAAAAAAAAAAAAAAACATTACAAAGATAAACAAAAAACACAAGTTTGGAAAACCCTTAAGAAACGAACTTCTTAGGACGAAAAACAAGGAGACAAATAAGACAACTTGAAAAATGGTTAAATAATAAACATTTTTAAAAAATTGCATACTTAGGACATAAGAAAATTTAAAGTGTCAAAAATATGCCTAAAAAAAGGTTGACGTTTTTCAAGGTTCACATGAAAATCACCAACATTTAAAAAAATTATCCATACTTAGTATATCAAAAAAATTAAAGTGTTAAAAATAAACTCAAAAAAGGGGGTTGATGTTGCATCAACACTTTTCAAATTGGCATGAAAATATCTAACATTTAAAAAAAAAATGTGCATACTTAATACATAAGAAAATTTAAAGTCTCACAAATATGCTCCAAAAAAAATGTGTATTATGAAGCAACACTTTTCAAAATCAGATGATTTTTTGCTACCTCTAAAAAGTGAGAACTCGGTTCAGTACCCATTTGATTGGTAACTATGTTGGTTTTATATCTAGATGGTATCCTCATCTCATCAAGAGTTGGGCAAAGCACTTGCAACATATTCGGCATGTCCTTCAAACCTTGTGACAACACAAGCTATGTGCCAACCTGGATAAATGCTCTATTAGCATGGATCAGGTCTAATATCTGGGCGACATAATTAATGAGAAAAGTGTGCATGTGGATCCAACTAAGATCCAAGTCATTCAATATTGACCGACCCCGACAAATCTAACATAGCTTCACAGCTTCTTCGGCCTTGGTAATTTCTATCAGAGATTCACATTCAGGTTCTCTCATATCACTTGGCCCTTAAGTCAAGTTACCAAGGGTGGAGCAAAAGCAAAGTTTTTTTGGTGCGCATCACAACAGAAGGCAATCATTGAATTGAAACACCTCCTTTTCTCCACATCAATCCTCAACTTGTCGGGTCTACAACAACCATTTGAGATTGAGACAGATTCCTCTGAGTATGTTATTGGTGCATTCCTCACTCAGCAAGGGCATCCAGTAGCCTATCACAGTGACACGCTCTCTAATAATTCTCAAGGGTACCCCACTATGATAAAGAAGTGTATTCTATTATACCAGCATGTCAGCAATGGAAACATTATATTTTGGGGAAAGAGAGGATCATCCACATGGATCAACGATCTCTTTAATTCATGCAGACACAAGGGAAGTCGCATAACGATCGCCATAAAAAATGTTCCACATAAATGAAACAATTTCATTTGAACATTACATACAAGAAGGGTAGCACCAATCACATCACATATTTCCTTAGTTTACCACCAATTGTGGCACTAAGCATAGTTCTCAACTCTTGTGGGTACAAGACCACTGGATGGAAACAGCTATATGAAAATGACTCAAAATTAACTACCACCTAAAAGATGTAAATGGTTGGAAATCCAATTCAAGACTTCCACCTTTTAAATTAGGATGGGTTGTTGTGCTATCTAGGACATATTTTTGTTCCTTCAAGCGAGCATGCCAAGTTGGTTTGGGAGGCACATTGCACCTAGGTTGCAAAACAATTTGGCGTGGAGAAGATAGTGGTATTATTGCAAAAGTATTTTTATTGGCCAAAACTCCAACAGGATGTTGGCAAATATATTAGATCCTCCACTTCCTGTGTGATCGCCAAGCCAACAAATAAGAAGCAAGGCATGTACACTCCTCATCCTACTCCTAGTCGGCATTGGGAATCCATCTCCATGGACTATATGTCTGGCCTTCCTTCTACTAAACATGGTAACGACTATGTGTTTGCGGTCACTGGTAACTTTCTAAGGTGGCCATATTGGTTGTCTGCGAGAAGAGTATCAGAGCAAAAGCCACTGCCAAACTCTTCTCTGAATGAGAATGGGTACATTTTTGGATCCCTCATACCATTATATCATATTGGGATAGTAGGTTCCTAAATGAATTCTATTCAGGCCTCTGGTCATTTTTGGACACCAAGCTCACTAAGTCCACTGCATTCCACCGCTAGACTAATGGCCAGATAGAGGTTGTTAACAGGATTATAGTGCACATATTACACATGTGAAAATCTAAGCATCCATGAACATGAGATGAGAGTCTCCCCTATGTGCAACACAACTACAATAAAGTTCTCCACAACTCAACGAGCCACATCCCCTTTAAGGTGGGCCTAGGATTTCAACCATTGTTTCTCATTGATGTTGTAATGCCTCTTGCAACTACACAAATAGAATCTGCACATTTTCAATATGAAGTTGATAATGCCATCAATTTTACTAAACACATTCAAAACATCTGCAAATAGGTTCATGATATCCTGGATAAATCCAATACTAAGTGCAAACAACGTCATGATCAGCATCGGTGTCACATAACTTTTAAGTGGGTGACAAGGTTTGGTTGCATTTGCAGAAGGAACATCTTGACAAAGCCCATCAAAATCTTTGACGACTCTAATACAAGCCTTACACCATCACCAAGGTTTTGGGTGGCAATGCCTTCAAGGTAAGCATAACCACATTCCTTAGCCTACACCTAGTATTCAATGAGGGTTGCCTTCAGCCATACTTTCCACCATTGTTGGACACATCACACATTTTTTAGTAGCTCACACCAACAGAGCTCAACCTAGATTGCATTGAACATGCCACAATTAATTGAATCATGGAAAAACAAATTAAAAACACTCGCTAATAGTGGATCTAACTGTATTGGGTTGTCAAATATGACCAACTCTTGTAAGTCCAAGGCAAGTGGCTCACTAAGCACCAAGTTGAGCAGAAATTTTCTCACCTCATGGAGGAACTCAACACAATGCGGGTCATTACTTCCTATGGGTGGGACTAATCCAGATGGATATTGGTGGCCGCCCACCTATTTCACTGGGACCTTGTTGTAGCTCGTTTTTAACTATGTCTTTAAATGGTAGAAAGAAAAAAATTATATATTAAAAAAAAAAAAAAAAAAAAAAAACCAAAACAAACAAACAAAAAAGATTTGGATTTTATTAAGGGTGCATTGATATTATTATTGAGAATGATGTAGTGTGAGACCCATTTCATAGTTAACTTAATTAATTATATATATATATATATATATATATATATATATATATATATATAAACATGCATGCAGTTAAATGGTGAGCATAAACACTGGGCCAAGTTAAATGCCATGTTGAGACCCCATGATGGCTCCAACCCGACATCACAACATGCCCGACTATTATACCAGCAGGCGGTTTCATAAAGGAAGTCCATGATCTTAATTGACTTGAGATCGACGGTGGATATGAGTTGCAGGATCACACCGAGTAGGCTTCCCCCGTTCTAGTGGGTGCCCCCTAGTTTTGTAGCAAGCGAGCACAATCAGCATTTCAATCCTCCACATCACCATTACATCACTCCCACATCACCCCATCATATCGTCATGTCCCATATGCCACATCATCCATCCCATACCTGTCATGTCACATTAATCTTATTTTTCCCTCCATTTTTATGTTTCCCCATAAACCATGTTTGTTCTCATTCTTCCCTTTTCATTATTTTTAGTTCTCCACTTCTGTAGCCAGTCATTGTCTAGCCTAAAATTCAAAATTATCATCAGTCGTCTGTGAACCAAGTAATTATAAATCATATCCACTTTTTAAAGTATTCCAAATGTCAAAGAAATCTATGTTGTCAGGTTCTTCTACCCACATTCCTCTCATGGACACCGAGAGGGATGTTTTTGACCCATTTTTCTCTTTAAATCTAATGGAACTTTGTCAACATATTCTAGTCAATCAAAAGGAGTCCCATGTGTATGTTGCAGTCGTAAAATCTGGTCTTTTTTCTATAATAATCCCCCAAACTATGTTTTCCCAAGATTTATATAGTGGTTAGTTTCTTCTCTCTATCCTTAGAAGTGCTTTGTGATGAATTCATTAGGTAAAAATATTTTTCAAGTATCTTCTCTTTTAATTCATCAAGCCCTAGACTTTCCATCTTCAAGTATTTATACCTCATTTGAAGAATAAACTTTTTTGTCTACTTTTTAAAACTTGTCTCGGAAGGATTATGCCTAGATGACTTTCTCGTTAATGCCTACAAGACAAAAATTCCCTACGAAATCTTCTCAATTTTCTCTTGAAACTTTTGTTGAAGATGTAAGACCAATTCTACAAATAATTACCAGAGTTATCGGAAGGGAAAATACTATTGTCATTGACCGAGCCATTTTGGGGATGTTTAGTTTAATTCTACAACCCAGTATTTTACTTGATATACTTGTCTTTTGGGAGAAACTAGTTAATTCTCAGTTGTTAGACCTTGCCCTTACTGGTTGTTTTAGATTTCCTTCATTAGTGACTTATATTTTCCTATACACTCATGTGGAGAAATTTATGCATTTGGGTCTTAATATAATGCATATTCATAAAAAGAAGCAGTCAGTGTTGAATTGGATAGATACCGTAAGAATTCAAGCCAAAAATGAAGGGTTTGTATATTTCACTTATCCTTTCTTGTCAGTTTCTTACTCCATTATAGATAGTTCGCATCAACCTTGCATTTCTCCAAAGGCTCAATCTCTTTTGTAGCTTAGCAAAGATGTCAAAGTGGGTGATTGGTTTCAGTTCAAAGACTATACTAAGATTAGATTATATAGAGTAGAGGTTTCCCCTTATAGACTTCCCACATTTGTTCCTATGAGGCTATTTTCTTTGGATTTTATTAGACAAAGTTTAAATGTGGATCAAGCTCATTTTGTCCAAGCAAAGAAGGGGCACTTATTCGAATTTCCAAAAACAAATGGACATTTTATTGTGAACAACAGGTAGTCCATGGAAGAAGTGGAAAAGGTTCTTGAAGGCATGTAATTATAGCTTGGTGAAAAATGGTCATATGATCCCCATCATAGTATCTCTAACAGAAGAGTCGAAAATTTATATGCTCCTTATACACATGAACCTCGACCTGATATGGAAAAAATAGCAAATGGTGGTCAAGTAAGAGTTCATGGAGGAATAGATATTGAGACTCCACACCCCGCTGAAAAGGCACTAAAAAGAGGCAGTCAAGACATAATTGATTTGGAAAGTGAAGCAAGCTGGAGTTCAAAAAGGCCAAGGTTGTCTGAGATTGAAAAGGTGCCTAAATCTTTGGTTGGAAGCTTCTGAGCTGCAATGGGTTTTCAGTTGCAACTGGGAGATAATACTTGTACACCTTCTTCCCCGGTACCTAAACAAGCTTCTCAGAGTGTTGTTCCTGTTATAAAGCAGTTATATAATCAAACATAAGAAAGGAACACGAGGGTAAAATAAAGTATTTAATCTCAGCTTGAAGAACAATTAGTTTCTGAGTATCACACCAGATTATTATCTGCAATGGATTTTGAGAGAAATAAATTGAAGTTGCATTTATCTCATCCTTCTACTTGTCTATTTCATCATCATCAGGTTTCAAGACTATTAATTTGACTATAGATGCAAGAGAAATCTCATTGCCTTGCAAGATTAATTTTCACAGGAAAACTAGGGAATTGATCTATAGTGATTTAAGAAAAACATCCTTAGCTGCTATCAAAGCTTAAGCTTTATTAGCAAAAGTAGTTAATCAATTAAAATTGGAAAAGGAAAATTCCAAAGTGGTGTTCACCCAAAATGAGGAGTTAAAGAAATTAATTGTAAAAAATTAGTGTGAATCCTGAAGACAAGAGTGCTATACAGAAACTTTTGCAGGGGTTGGAGACTAAAATTCAAGTCCTGAGGAAAAATCTAAAATTACCTTTTATGGAGAATGTCATGGCCCCAGAAATAGATTAGGTGGAAAAGCAAAAATAAATCCTAACAAATGAGCTTTTGCAAATAAATAATGAAATCATTGCACTCAAGGAAATGAATTATACTTTACAACATAAACTAGATTCACGTGTTTGTACCATTTTAGTGCAACTTGATTCTGATGATCCTATAGAGAAGATGACTAGAGTGATGACAGAATTGAAAATATCAGAGGATGAGATGAAGAAGATGCAGAGAAATCTAGATTATACAAAGCAAATCCTGAAAATAACAGAGAGGGAATTAGCCATGGACAAAGACATAGCTTAAAAATATCAAAATGATTATCTAATTTTTTCTCATGAAATTAAAGAATTGAAGGAGAAGGTAAAAGGGAACATGTCTCTCTTTCAAGCCAAGGAGATTATTTGGAATGACATTATTCATACAGTGAAGAGAGTCTGGGAATTTTTTTCAATTGTGGTAGAGGAGAAAGCTATTGTTAGAGACTTGGAAAGCATAATTATTTCCAGTAAACAAAGCTCTAGCAACGAGAAAAATAAACCAAAAAGATGATCAACTTCCTTAACTCTAATTCATCACAACAGTTAAGAGAGATGCATATTGAAGACATAACAGAAATGGTGTTGGAGACAAAGTTGGCATAAATCAAAGAGTCAATTTTAAAGTTTAACACCAACTTTGAAAAGAGGACCAAAGCAGGATTGCCATCGTGCTGGGATCAACAAGGAAATTTGCTTCATTGGGAGACTTATGAAACCTTGCTAGTAGATTCCAAAAGTAAGATTGGCACTTCTCATGAAAAAACAACAGTTTTGAAAGGAGCAAAAACTGTAAATTATTTACACAGGGGACTTTAAGCTATTATGGTTGATTAGAACGCTTTTTACTCAGAAGCCAAATTATAGCAAGATCAAAAATTTCATAATGGCTCACACGAGTTTTTTGAAAAGTCATAGCTCAGACATGACAATCTAGAAGAAATGCAGAGAGTGGATGTATCCCACAGCAACAACAATAGAAGTTGGACCTTCTACTACATCAGAATCTCAAATTACTCAATAAGAAGAAGCCACATTTTACTTCATCGGGGTTTTTTTTAAATGTTTTTGTAAAATGATATAATTTTGTTTTAATTTATCATGAATGTAGTCCTTCGAAGGACCAAATAGTTTGAAACAATTTAAGTACTTACCATTTTTTACAGTTGACAATTGCATAACTATCCTCATTGTAATTATCATACAAAAGTAAATTTTGAGGAATGAAGAAGGGTTCTAAGTTTTTAACTTCAGAAGAAAAATACTTTTCTGTGTACTCTTTGGATATTCTTGGTATTTTAATAAAACTTTCGAAGCAATTCCAAACAGATATTGAATGTGGTATGTGTTTCCTTATATTTGTGCATTTAATGTTATTCTTCTATAGAAGAGAGTAATGAACTTGTTGGTGTTTGATATTACAGTGTCATTAATATTATGGTATTTGTAATTTAAAGTCAAAAAACCTCAATATGTGCTCCTCTTTTATATTTCATTTCATATTTCTTCCAAAACGCTGCTAAATTTTAAAACAAGAGATTCTACTGCAAGTAGCATGTTGTTTAAAAAACTTTACCTAAATATTTTCATTCATTGTACTACAACTTAAAATCATATTGATCATTAGAAGGCCACTTTGAAAGGGTGTTTGATTCCAAGAAGGATTTATAGTTTTTACCTATAAAACAAATACTTCTATAGTTTGACAATGTAACAGCAAATTGGTAAATCCATAATTCTGAATAAATGTCTTGGGAACTGACCTCTACTCAGCCGAGGGTTTTCTCCTAAGGTAGAACAAACCCCCAACAATGTTTTCTATCAGTTTCTTATTTTTCAGCACTGTTTCCTATTTTGGAATTTTTATATTTTTAACATTTTGCAGGTCCTAAAATTTCAGAGCCATTTTGAGGCCTAAACAGTGATTTTTAAGGAAATGGACATTCTACAGCCGAAAGTTGTTTTCCTCACATAGACCTTTCTTACAGGCTATTGTGCACGCCAAATGGGGATCATATGCCAAATTTATGACCCCAGGAAGCTGACATTCCAACTAACCCCATCAGGGCCCATACCTTTTGGCGCTTCATCTCCTAGGGTTATTTTTTGGGATGTTTATGGTTCCTCATTGATTCTTCATGATAAAAAGGCCTTTGAGCCTCATTGTAACATGGTTCAAAAGGCATGTATTTGTCACATCTCTTCACATAGATAAGCTACCATCACCTAAGCTACTTTACTTTCCTTCTAAATGTAAAAAGTTTTCATCATTTACTATTTATTAATTGAATCTTAGTTTCACTGTATCCCTATGTTTCTATTTTAAATTTGTATTTCATTTTGTTCCTTCATAATCTAGATCAATGGTATCAGAGTGGTCTGCTCTTTCTCTGTTTTTTTCTGCATGTCCCCAACGCGGTTGGGGTAGAAGGAGTTAGGAATCAAATTGTTTAAACCCTTGCAAGACCATCCTCATCAACCCTGAATGGCCTCTTGATCCAGGTGGCTCCAAAAACACTTTGAATTTAGAAGTGGATCAGAATAGCTCAAAAATCAAAGTTCTCGGATTGCGCCCAAACTAGGACCAGATCATAGTGCTCATCACCCTAATTCCAATGACATGAACAACACTCAAATCCAAGTTCATATGCTCAATATATATTTGGTCAAATTTCTCGTCAAACTAGGCCATGTCGCAGTCACTAACAAGGAAAAAATTTGGAAAAGGGTCGGCGCATGGAATCCGATGGTTGGAAAGGGCGAATTTGTCACCTCCTTAATTTATCCATTAACCCTTAAAATCTGGTGAATGGTTTTTAACCGTATGTTGTATAAAAATAAAAATCAAAATCAAAATGGTGGGGTGGGCTGCCACCCCCAAACGGTTATTATTAAAATGAATTAATTATATGTTGGGTAGGCCACCCCCAACGAACACGCCCAACCATCTAAACCACAAAAATCCATATATATATATATATATACATCACTATATATTTGGCCACCAGCCAATTCAAAATTATTTACCACCAATACAATGGGGCTGACGGGGATCGAACCCTCCCGGCCAGTCCGGTTGGCCCCCCCCATGGGTGGCTCCAGTCCACATCAAACAAAACCAATATGTAACAACCAATCAAAACATAACAAGCTCCCTCCAAAAGCCTGACATTTTTTATGAACACGCCATTTTAAAAATAATATAACACAGTTATAACGTGGGGAGGCCTACTGGCTTAACCCCGGTACCTCTGCCCCCATAAAGTTAGCCTTTCACCAAACATCCCAATGGGCTTGACCTTGGAGAATCCACCCATGCAAAAATCTATAAACTTGTATTTCTCATTCGTTGAGCTAGGGAGGAGCGTCGAACGAAGGTCAAGGGTAGCGAAGGAACCCGGAGTTGCAGTGGAACTGCACCCAGGAGGGGCTCGTATTTCGATATGGGTATATTCCAGGGGAATATTATTTAGAATATTCCATGGAATATTTCATGAAAAATCAAGGAGGAATCTAAAAAATTCCCTAGAGAGCAAAAATTCACGGTGACAGAATCATGTCAAGTTTATACTCGAACGAACTAGAATTTCATAGGGAACGTGATGTTGTGGTTTGTTTCCTCATTTAAGCAGTATAATTTCAAGCAGTTAGTAGTGAAAAATATTTTCAAAACCTTGAGGAATCTAAAATATTCCATTGGAGGTTGATTTTTAACCGAGACAAAATGATTCCGACTTTAAGGAATTTTTCACAGAATTTCGCAAGGAGCGCAATGGTGCGTTGGGGCTTTCATTTTGAATTTTGGGTTTTGCGGAAAGAAAAGCAAGGATAGGTGGTGAGAAAAATTGTTGGATTTGTGGGGCTTATAGCCGAGGGAGGGAGCAAGAACTAAGAGTGAATGGTCGGTTGCGGCAAGGTGGCAAACGTGAGCAAGGGCAACCGAGCAAGAAGAGATAGAAGGCAGTGAAGGGTAGAGTCAGTCGAGCAGGAGATGAGGGGAACTAGTAGTGGGTGTGCAGAGTAAAGTATAAAAGGTGTAAGGCAGCACTAGGAATAGGTTGGTCATGAAGCAGACGATCAAGGATAGGATCAAGAGAGCCTTCCTCAATTGCAGAAAGGTGTGCCTCGTCCTCTGTTCTGGTTATAATTGATCTTGTTGGTTATGTTGTTTATGTGTTTGATGATCAAGCTTCGAGCCTTTTCTAATTTGTTATTTACTTTATTATGTTCAAGTTAATGAAAGAAGCAGTCTGGGATCTATAATGTATTGATGTGCCCTTTTTAGGTTATTTAAAACTTTTAAATGAATGACACTAAGCCGGATGGTTTCTCGTAATGATATGAGTAGAATAACATGATTGGATAGTGTATATGGTTGATTGTTATAATATATTGATGTATGTTGGCTATTAACTCCTTGATACTCCATTCTACCCCATCTAACTTTAGGCGTGGCACACCTTGGGTGAGACTCCTTTCCCCTCCAGGCAAGGTGAAAATGGCAGCGTTGTTCTAGACTAGAGCAGAGCCTTGTTGGCCCCTTGTGCTTGAACCTAGGGTCTCTTCCATGTTTCCATTTTCATACCAACAAATGGTTTTGTTGTCAAGACCTAAAATAAAAAAGGGAGGTTCAAAATATGGTATCAAGGATTTTTAATAAGGAGATACAAAACTAGTGGGATGACCAAGTGGATCATTTTATATCACAGCAAGCCATGCTCTGAAGCCGAGTTGTTGCTAAGGTGAACAATGAAATTTTATACTCAAAAACTGTGAGTGATCAGTACGAGATATTCTACTGTAAGTTCCCTGAAGATTTGTACAATTGGTTGCGAAAACTGCAAGTGAAGGGTCATCCAGAAGGACAAACACCATCCTGTCACAATTGGGTTCCCGCAGATCTCACAACACTCTACTACCTTGACACAGATTTGACAAGAGCGGTAGATATTTGGGTAAATACTACTCTAGAAGGATACGTGGTCAATTTCAAAGCAAAAAATTACCATTCCTTATCGAAGGCTAACATCGTGTTCCAATCTGGGCTAAGAGGAAATTTATTGAAAAATTACATATCTGGATTAAGATTTTGAGGGTGGAAGAAGGCTTGATTCCTTTCCAAGGGTTTAGCATGGAAGCGTAAACCCCCAGTGTCGGGGGAAGGACCTAATGGGATAAATGCTATTGATAGGGGGACTATGATACCACTAAAAGGATGGACGTATAATATTAACAAAGGGTTAGGGAAGTAAGAGCACAGAGGAGAGCATGGATAGCATAAAAGTGGGAAGAAAGGGCCATGCAGGCAATGTGAGGAAAATTAAAAGGACCACACCAAGTAGCAGCAGTGTCAAAGGGTCCAAAAGGAAGAGATGAGATGGCAGAGAAATAAGGGAAGTGGAGAGAGACAACCAAGATAGAAGGAAGTCTAGAAGGTGATAGGATCCCTCCCTCACCAGTTGCGGGGGAGGTGTCTAATGGAAGCAGTCACAGTAATCCCGAGGAAGATATGGAAGATGAGATGTGTGATGTGATGAGACGGTTGTCATGAAGGACAATGCGTCAAATAGAATCAGAAATCTAACCCCCCAAATCTTAGGTAGTGTCCACCTCGACCTTCCCCTAGTACTTTACAACAGGCCTCGTAAATTTGTTACTAAGTTTCTTAAAGAAATATGAGTACATAGTGTGCATGTTAGATACAAGATTGGTTTTGGTACCTCTAATAGTAGTGGGAATAGTAGTACTAGAAATTTAGGATTACAAGGATCTCAATAGCCTGGAACCCAAGGCTTTATGTTTCTATCACGCACTCGAACCAGCATGGCAGGATCCTTTACCAGATACCCGGAATTCTCTGGCCGAGGGAAGGAGGATGTATATAAAACTAGTACCTATGCAAAGCCATATGGGGATCTTGCAAGACATGTCACAACCTAAAGTTGATCAAATTATAAACTACCCTTAGGGAGAGGGCCCTGAGATAGTTTATCAAATGGGAAAAGTTAAACTGAAATCTGATCATAGACGATATCAAGAAGAGCTTCGTGAAAGAATTCAAGCTCCCCCAAACAGATCAGCAAGGGTTGTCGAAGTTATGGGAGATCAAGTAGAAAGAAGGGGAAACTACTTGGGAGTTGATGCAGAGTTTCAAATATGTAATCAAAAAACTAAGTTACACCATATATTTCAACCACCAGAGGGATTGGTTTATTAAGGCACTCATACCCCTTACCTGGTCACCCATAATAAAACAAAAGATTAAGACCCTGCAAGATGCTCTGGAGAAAGCAACCCACATAGAGGCTATGGCAAGGTATCCACATGAATATGGGGGGGGTC
Source organism: Pinus taeda (assembly GCA_000404065.3). Taxonomy (NCBI): domain Eukaryota; kingdom Viridiplantae; phylum Streptophyta; class Pinopsida; order Pinales; family Pinaceae; genus Pinus; species Pinus taeda. The sequence continues at coordinate 26,471 of APFE030050903.1, forward strand.
ATGTTCCAGGATCCCTCAATCTTAGGTCTCCAACACTAGATAGCCAACTTAATGGAGAAATTGAAATACTTACAGGCAGTCCACCCAGTGAGACCCAACATGTGGTGCACCCACTATCTGTTGGAGGGTCACGTCATGACTAAGTGCCCGAGATTGAGGGGCATGGATAGAATATCAGGGCCTGCTCGACCATCAGGGGATATTTCTATAGTATGAGTTGTTGTAGTAGGATCTCAAGGGGCATTCATGGGATGCAACCAACCTTAGTATTGTGAGGTCGTAGGGGCTATGGACATTCACCATGGTTCTGTCTGATAATGTAGAAGTACCCAAACATCTAGAACAACAAGTAATATTATTTTTGCGTGTCCATGACCCACTAGACAGTTCAGTGTCAAGCATTGGATGCACTAGCAGATCGGCTAGACCATTCAACATTTAGGATCAATGGGACTGCTCACAAAGGGCGAGGAGGAGGAGGAGGAACGAGAGGAGAAAGAATAGGGGGAAGGGGACCCATGCACTACTACAACTATGATCAGGAAGTACATGTCACCAATTATTTTCCTCTCCCAAGAATACCTTGGTTCTCTCAATGTCGAGTCAACACACATGCAACAAAGGATTTCCCAGAACTGATTGCAAGGTGGGAAGAACAGACCGGGCAGTGGGGGACAAATCTAATAAATGCAGATCCTATAGAAACATAAATAGCTCTGCTCTCTAATATTAACTTAGTCACCCATGCCAGCAAGAAGACGGGGGCTAACCAAGGTGTCCAAGACCTCACCAAATAAGTCATACAACCCTGGACAACAGAAGCAATATTATCAAGAAGCAACAAAGTTGTTTAGAAATTTGGCAAATTCCCAAGAGGAAAAGACGGTCGATTGACCAAGACCCAATGTTGGCTACCCTATTGAGGAATGTTTCAAACTATTCTTACAGATCGTCAACAACGACTAGATTTTAGGGGAGTTGAGCATAAGTCTGAAAGTAGTTCTGCCGAAGGAAAAAACTGGAGAAGAAAGTCTCTCAGTGAATCTTCTTGAGAAGCACACAAGAGGATTCCAAAGAAATAAGAGGAGAACAGGGGAGGAATTTAGAATTAACACACATGATTCTGGATTCCAAATAAAAGATACGATGTTAGACCTGGGTTCTGATGTTAATATTCTACCTAGGAAAACATGGGAGGTACTAGGGAAACTACAGTTGAATTACTCACCAGCCAAACTACGGATGGCCAACCAGTACTGCATTATTCCCATTGGAAGATTGGAAGATGTGGAAGTAGATGCAGTAGGAGTGAAGACACGCACATATTTTGAGGTGATAGATATAATGGGTGACGAAGTTCCTTACCCATCACTGATCAACATTGACTAGGCCTATGAAAACTATGCTATCATTGATCTAAAGAAGGAGTTGATGATCTTCGAGGTGGAAGGAGTATAGGTGATCCAACCACTGGATCCATACTAGGGTCCAATATTCACAGAACCAATAGATGACCAAGATGAACCAGGAATGCTAGACTAGTTTAGAGAATAATTTCGGCAAAATCATATAAAAAATCATTTGTCGACGCGTTTCGAACCAACCAGTGTCGTTCATCGTCAGGACAAGTTGAAGATCCAATCCGAGCGATGCAATAAATAGGGACAGCAGGCCATTCCAACAGCTAAAATTGACTGGACCTCTAACAGCTAGGTTTGACCAGGCCCCAGGGGGAGGGACCTAAATTTATTTAATTTATTTATTTATCTATTTATTTATTATTATAATTATATATAATATTATGTATATTGTTTATTACTGTAAATATGATTATTACTAATATTAATATATTTGTTTTTCATTACCCTTATATAATATTAATATTATTAATTATTTATTTAAATAATTAGAATGGTAAATATCATATATTATTTCTAAATCAAGAACCTAATTTAATTACTATTTTATGAATATATTTATTTATTTTTCACTAATATACTATTACCCTAAAAAATCATTTTTACTATTATAACAATATTCAATATTTACCCTTATATTAGGATGAGAATAATTTATTAGAATAAAAATAAATGGTAAATATTCTATTATTACCCATTAACTCATTATTCATATAATATTAAAGTATAGTATAATATAAATATGTATATAATATTATTCATCCCCGCTATTAATGTAAATATTATTATTACAATATTAATATATTTATTTACCATTACCCTCATATAATAATAATATTATTAATAAATATTATTTATTCAAATAAAAATATAATGGTTAATCTCATTATTATATACCCATTATTTTTAAATTTAGAACTTAATTCAATTATTATTTTATTAATATATTTATTTATTCATCTATTCCTTAATACTATTAACATATATTCCTTAATAACATGTGCAAAAATCTTTTACTCATATTTACCTAATATATTATTAATATTTACCATTTAGGATGAGTATTACTTATTAGAATAAAATGGTAAATATTCTTATTAAATTCTTTAAAATCTAGAACTTTTTTATTTTATTAATCTATTTATTCATTCTTTAATATGTACTTACCCTAAAAACTTTTTTTATCATTCTTAATATTATTACTAATATCCATATTTTCCATTATATTAGGATGAGAATAATTTATATAAAAATGGTAAATGTTTCTCTTATCTACCTATTTAACTAAAATATTATTTATAATCTTATGAATAATATAAATATAATATTATTTATCTCCACTATTAATGTAAATATAATATTATTTATCTAGACTAGCTCTATCAGTTGACAGCGGGAAAGAGATAAGATTACGTCAACCCCACAGTGGAAGGAACAGTCAGCTAGAGGAGTATACAGAGCATAGAGGTTGGCTCTGAGGTTGCATGGGATGCTTGGCAGCAAGGTAGATACGAAGTTGATACCAAACATAGTGCTATGATATGCTGCATCAACTAGATTGGAATGGAGGTAAGTGGTTATCCCACTTTCCATGGCATAGATTCAGTAGATGTATTTCTAAATAAGATCAATCGAACCATAAGATAGAGCCACAAGGTATGATTGTTGGACATCGCACTGCAAGAAATCCCAACACGCTAGTGGGGATCACACCACAACATCCTCCATGACTGGGAAAGGATCAAGAGGGCCATGAGGGAAATATTTAAGCAAGCAGGGGACCGACCATAAGAAATTGTAAAATACAAGGAGAACTATGATCCCCGACAACACCTGGAGAACTTAACAGACAGATGGAATAGAGAATAGGTTCCGAAGGAACTATGGGTACACATTTTCATACACACCTTGGGTACAGTCCCTCAAGCATGGTATATACAAGAATAAATTCTAAGACAAATGGGGGATTGGGACACACTGATTGAACCATTCAGTAGAAGGTTTTCATTTAAAGATAGTGACAGACAGTTGAATGAGGCTTTGTATGCCATCAAAAGGTTCCTTTTCACATCAGGTCAATTGTAGGAAGGATGCATTGACGAAATGTTCCTGCAATACTTTTATGATTCAGGATACCCAGAGGCCATGGCTTGTAGAAAAGTGAGCACAAATCCAGAGGAGGACAACCTAGAAGGGTTGAGGCACCTAATGTTTCATGAGACTGAAGGAGAGAGGGATATCTGAGAAGGACCTGAAATAGATGTCTCGCACAGGCTCCCAGTAAAATTGTGGAAGCACAACATTGGCACAGAGGACAAACCTAAGATGGCATCAATAGGGAACTACTGGGACGAGCACACAACTAAGGAGGTTTTTGATCTTTTGTGGGAATATGAGGACCTTTTCCCAGCTTCTGTTACAAAGTTAAAGGGAATCAAGGGGGATATTTCGGAAATGAAGATTGCATTGAAACCTAACACTAGCCCATTGAAGCACAAACCATATTGACTAAACCCAAGAATAAAAGTAAAGGTCAATAAGGAGATAGACAAGATGATGGAAGCAGGACCCATTTTTCCGGTAGACGAAGTAGAATGGGTCAGTTCAATAGTGTTCTAGAACAAGAAGGATGCCACAGAGATAAGGGTCTGCATAAAATACTGCAGCCTCAACAACGCCTGTGTACATGATCCATTCCCCACACCCTTAAATGATGAGGTCCTAGACAAGTTGTAGGGAATGAAGCATACTCCATGGAATGGTTCTCAGGGTACCACCAAGTCTGGATAGCTGAGGAGGACAAGAAGAATACCACTTTCACCATGGAGTGGGGGTCATATGTGTACCATGTCATTCCATTTGGCCTAAATAATGTGCCTACCATTTTCTCTCAGATTAGCATCGCCGCATTCAGGGGTTACGATCACCAATTCCTGGAGGTATACATGGATGACTGGATAGTTTACAACCTATTGAAGACGCACGCCATCCTAATCAGAGTGATGCTTGATTATTGTAGATAGTTACAGATCTCCCTGAACCTAAAGAAATGTATCTTTGTAGTTTTGTTTGGCACTTTGTTGGGCCACATCGTTTGTAAGGATGGTGTTTGTGTAGACCCTGTAAAATTTGTGGCAATTATAAATATGGATTTACTGGGAAATGTGAAGCAGTTGTGATCGATGTTGGGCCACACAGGGTATTATCACAAATTCATCCACAACTATGCTTCCATCATTTCCCCCATGGAGAAGTTGCTCAAGAATGCGGAAGCATTCAAATGGTCAAATGATTTTCAAGCAGCATTAAACATTCTAAAGGAAAAGTTGGTAAATTCTCCCATCTTACTATACCTAGATTGGAATAAGCAATTCCATGTACATACCAACGCATCGGGCATTGCTCTAGGGGCAGTGTTGGCGCAACCAAGAGAAGGAAACTTGGACCATCTGATCTACTTTTCCAGAAGGAAGTTGTCGAATGTGGAAAAGAACTACACCATGACCAAGAGAGAAGAATTAGCCATGTTGTATTCCTTACAAAAGTTTTGGAACTACCTACTTGGGGACCCATTCAAGTTCTTCATGGATCACTCAGCATTGAAGTACGTAGTCAACAAGTCGGTCTTAGAAGGAAGAATCTACAGGTGGTTATTGTTGTTCTAAGAGTTTACATTCGAAGTCATCATTAAACCAAGTTGGTTGAATGTGAGACCTGATCACCTCTCAACGCTTGAATCGGTGGAAAGTGGAGGCTCCCTCGATGACCAAATATCGGATGTTGATTTGTTCCGAATAGAAGAAATACTAGATTACTTAGAGGAAATTTCATCTTTCCTGCCCATAGGGCAATGTTCGGAGGAATTTACGACGATGCAGAGGAGATATATGGTAGTATGAGTGGCCAATTATCATTTGATCGTAGGGATCTATACAAGTTGGGGCTCGACCAGGTGTTGCGATGATGTCTCCTCCAACATGAACAACAAGATGTTCTATTGGAATGCCACTCTAGAGTTATAGGGGCACACATCGGAGGGAAAGCTATGGAAAAAACGGTTCTGCAGGCAAGGTTATGGTGGCCTACAATCTACAAGGATGCTAAAGAGTATGCCAAAGGGTGTGATGTATGTCAGAGATTTGGAAAACCATCGCATCATGATGATTTACCACTACATATGGTATGTGCAGTATAGATATTTGAGAAGTGGGCAGTTGATTTCATCAATATGATCAATCCTTCAGGATGTCACTCTCAGGAACGATACATTATTACAGCAATAGAGTATCTCACAAGATGGGTGAAGGCGGCACCAATGAAATAATGTACAGCAGACACATTCGTGAGGTTCATTTTTGAAAACATCATATCAAGGTTTGGGTGCCCAAGAAACCTTACAAGTGGCCAGGGAACTCACTTTATAAATGAAATAGTCATGTCTATGTTGCATAATTTCCTAGTCCAACACCATAATAGCAGCCCATACCATCTAGAGACTAATGGGACGGTTGAAGCCTTTAACAAGATACTTGAAAAATGCCTAATGAAGGTATGTTCGGCGAATCATCATGAATTGGATGATTGTGTGCCAGCGACGCTATGGGCATACCGAATGACAATAAATAGGTCACATAAGAAAACACCCTTCCAGTTGGTATATGGATGGGAAGTCATTGTGCCTGCAAAATTCGCAATACCGAGTATCTTCATTGTTGACCTTACCAAGATGACAGATGATGCATCACTAAAGAAGTGATTAGAGGAATTGATGGAACTAGATGAAGCTAGGTTTCTAGTAGAATTCCAATAGTCAGTTGAAAAAATAAGACAAAAGGCATGGCATGATAGGCACTTTAAGAAAAAATATTTCGCAAGCGGAGGGAAAGATTTATTATATGATAGCAATTTCTAGAAGTTTATGGGAAAGTTGCATATGCATTAGTTAGGTTCATTCATAGTCACAGAGATCAGGGATTCTAGAGTGGTGAATCTCGCACAACTAAATGGAATATTAGTACCAGGATGGGTGAATGGTGCATGCCTGAAGCCTTTCCACTATCCCAAAACTCAACTTTATTATTGATTGGGTCTCTAAAAAGGGGTCATAGGTAGGCTTAGAGTGAGTCAGTAGGAGTAGGTCAGTCAAGTAGTTAGTCAATTTAACTTCTTTGCTTTCAACATAGTAAACCCAGCATGGTAGGTCAATTGTGACATCTATGCCACCACACAGCAACAAATCATGGTAGGGGTATTTAGTCGCACATTTCACAAGTATTTTCCGCCATACTCAGAGTCTTTTCCTAAATAATTAGGCAATAATACCCCTATCAGGCTAATTTCTGTAGGATCTTTCCCAATGATGGAAAGAGTTAACAAATAAATGTCTTCCATCACAGTAACATTATTACCCATCTAGCCCACTTTGTCCTTTCCCATAATATGTCATCTAAGTCAGGTATAGATCAGTCAACTACAGATTAACACGGTCGAGTCTCCATAGGGAAAGTTGTCGTAGTAATTAGTTAGTGAGTCTAGTCAAAAGCGTCATGTCGAAGTTGGTCTACTTAATTTGCATAGATATTCTAAAAGTTTTAGAATTTCCAACTCAAGTGGTAGAATTGATCGATTCCCAGTTCGAATCTCAGCAACATCACCCAATAATTCGCTATCAACGTCCTATGACTATTTTTTATCAACTATGCTGCATAATGATGAAGCCGCTCATATCAGTTCCTGAAGACAAATTTCATGAGCGAATTGTTGTTCTAGAAACGTTATATGGGAAATACGACAAGGCAATGTTGGTAGACAATGACCTCTCATATTGCTTCCAATTCTTGGTGCTAAAGTGAGAGGTGTACACAGAAGAAATTACAAAGGAAGATGGCACCAAGGTGACAAAGGCCAAGGTAACATTCTCGGAACTTCAGCAATCGACATTGATAAATCAGCGAAGTCTGCCAATCTTCTGAATGTCTTTGGCTGTAATGCAATGTACCAAACTTCTAGTAAGCAGGATGCATGGTGGTTCACTTTGGTTACACAAATAATATCCAATCCATAGACATGACATTCAACGCCTCACCGGATTATCATCAACAGGAAATCCAGTCTTAGTGACATTTCAAACAAGCACTAAGAGAGCAAAGAAAGACAGAGACTGTTAGAAAATTATATATTACAGAGCAATGGAACACATAAAATATTGCAGAAATATAAACACAGAAAACGCATAAAACAAGAGAGACACAGATATACGTGGTTCACCCAATTTTGGCTACGTCCATGGAGAAACAGCCAGTCCTTCTTGTATTATATTAATCTCCTCTCTCTTCCTCACTCAGAATACAGATCTACCTAGATGCAATACAATTCCCTCATATATAGCGAGGGGTTGCCTTCTAGGGAAAAAAACACTAAATTAAACATAACATCTACTGTCAGATCATCTGCCTAATGAACAACCTAGATTGACTAGAAATTACTAGACTTTTACAAGGCAATATTACATTTGTTTTTAGCTTCGGGGACGCACCCCCCCCCCCCCCCCACGTGGAGGGGTGTACAATCTTCCTGGGGTATACATCCGGCTGAGACCTTTGAATACAGAAGATAATTAGGCTCCACCCCAACAGAGACAACAACTACTACAGCAAGTACAACACCAAGAGTAGTGGCAAGGGTGAAATATAGATTTAATAGACAAGGAACATATCAGATTAGCCTACTATATCATTGCCAAGAAGACGATGTGGGATTTCTCTAGGAATGAGTGTACTTTGGACACTATCTCATTTGTGGAACACTGTGTCGAAGGGGCTTTTCTCAATTGGTCTACTTTCCTGCTAAATGAATTATTTGAGGCATGCGAGGATGTCTACAGAAGGAGCACTAATTTTATTTTCATATACCTAATCATGACCTTAGAGATGTGGAAATGGTGCCCTCCACTAGGCAGGGACCTGGCACAAATCACAGATGACCAATCGCTTGCTCTCAAATACACGTCGTGGAGAACATTTGGGGACCCAAGCAACAAGGAAATCAATGAGGCAGCCTTCAATGAATGGTACCTGAATATGCTAGGGACCATAAGGGCAGTGGAAAGGGTTACCAAGGGGTTTCTTAATGCATACTCACAGTAAATCTAGTTCAGGGTGACGCATGGCCAAACTTTCCTCAACCCACAATGTGTCCACCCAAAGACTTTTCAAATGCCAACGCAGAAGTTTACATTGGCAGCGGAGGAATTCCACATGGAGGTCGGATCGTGGCTAGGGGTCCCTTGTGAAATCAAAGAATTCCGTACAAATATTTTTTCAAGGGCATGCTACCACAACCTTTGATAGGATATGCGAAAGAGGGCAGCGAAGTAGGACTTGCAGCCGATGGTCTCCCAAATGCAGAAGATGAGTTCTCTTAAGCATACCATTTCCAACTTCATGGATGCATCATGTATGACCTCCTAGTCTGTTGAATTATAAGGTTTTATATTGTTTAATCCAATCATCACTACACCCCTAGTTGTGGTTATCCATTATCACAGCCCTCATTCACAATCAAATTCAACAATCCTCAAGCCCAGACTGCCGAAAAGTATGAAGCCACCAACTGCCAAGAAGCAAAAGACCATGGACGTGATGTTCGTTGTTGACCTCACTGACAAAAGAACCAGATAGTATCAACCTCCCCAATCTTCGAAGAAACCCCACCTTCTACCTCTAATGTTTCACATGGGTCGCGGGATCCATCCCCTCCTACAACTTCGGCCTCTGTGACCCTGTCTGACCTAATCCCCCCATGCACCCGAATAGCCACTAAAGAAATGGAGGTCAACTCGGTCGTTGAGTCCACCATGATGCTCCCCATAGGTGAATACCATACAATGTCTATGATATCCCTACTTCTGAGGTCGGGCCCACTGTTAGGCGATGAGTCGGTCGCTGCACAACTGCAAGCTAACTAGATCGAATTTTTTGCTGCCTCATTTCCGCTAAATTTTCCAGTGGTTCCCGATTGAGTCATTATCCCTCCCACCCCTTCATTTTTTGAAACCTCGCAGTAGGAAACCTCACCCCATGGCCACTCTAACAAATCTATTGCTATTGGTCAACCCCTGCAAAGCAGTTTCCCAGACCCATCCACAATGCAGCATGAGAATTGTCAACAATGGTCCTCTAAATAGTTGTTTGATTTCATCCAATAGGGAGCGCAATAGGATGAAAAGATCCACAATGACCTTGTCACTGAGCACGAGCAGCAAAAGCAGTGACTCACCACTCTCACAAAGGATCGATATCAACTCTAACAGACTAATCAAGAGATGCAAACACAAGTCGAGTAGGTAACATCAAAGTTGCGAGCCCTTTGACCCACTATTTTTTATTTAGTTATTGAACCCCCAGAGATTTTTCCTCGTGAACACTGGTCGACTGCTACGACCACATTCAAGCAGCATGCATGGGCCTAATGTCTACCACCAAGGAATTGAAGAAGAGTTTAGATGTTGTGAAATCCGCGTTGCCCAATCCGTTTTCTAGCTACATCACTGAGATCTAGCAAAGACTAACCACTATTGTTGCACTCAAAACTTAACTCACTAACTCTCTGGTGGACAGATACATTTTGATGGAGCAGGTCGATGATTGGTCAAGCAGCTTGGCCTTGAAGAATCAACCCATCTACCCACTTTGGCAAAAAATCCAACAACTCCTTGCTGCAAGGATGCAAACCAATGAAAGTAAATTGATGCAAAGATTTCACACTGGTTGGTTCGAAATGCGTCGACAAAAGATTATCTATGTGATTTCGCCGAAAAATTCCCTAAACAACGAGATTTCCTCTCTCGAAGCCTAGGTGCAACAGATTGAGGAGGAATCGGCCAAGGCTAAGAAGAATATTCACGATCTTAGGCCACCGATCCACACGCATGGAATTTATCTGCGTGAAGTGTGTGATGACATGGAGGAGCAGTGGAGCACCCTGCAGAACATCCACCCCGATCACCCGAACTCCACCACAGCGGGAGAATTCCTATAGAAGGCCAACTACATCACAGGCACTTGGAAGGCTACACTTGAGGATTACAACCACTTCCACTAAGAGACAATTTTCGTGTAGCCTGAGTTGGGGGCTTCATTTGGAAAATAAGGCCAATGTGAAGCAGAAGTACCACCGCAGGAAGCAGGACCGGCACAGCTAGAAGCAGAAGCAGCAGCCCTACAAGAAGTAGAGCTAGCACAGAAATAAAAAATAATAGCAGAGGCACTGACAAGAATAGCAACAAAGCTGAGAGTAGCAGTGCAAACAACATTCGGAATAGATTGACTTGGGGATGAGTCAAAGAACTATGGTTGGGGCCTGTTTGGGCCTTCATTTGATTTTTGAGTTTTGTGGAAAGAAAATCAAGGACAGGTGGCAGGGACAATTGTTGGATTTGTGGGGCTGACAATCGAGGGAGGGAGTAAGAACTAAGAGTGAACGGGCAATTGCGGCAAGGTGGCAAAGGAGAGGAAGAGCAACCGAGCAAGGGAAGATAGAAGGTAGCCGAGGGAAGAGTCAGTCGAGCATGAGATGAGGGGAACTAGCAGTGAGCGTGCGGAGAAAAGGATAAAAGGAAAAAGATAGCACTAGAATAGGTTGGTCATGAAGTAGATGAGAGAGGACAGGATCAATAGAGCCTTCCTCAGTTGCGGAAAGGCATGCCTAGTCCTCCGTTATGGTTATGATTGGTCTTGTTGGTCATGTTCTTTATGTATTTGGTGATCAGGCTTCGAGCATTTTGTAATATGTTATGTATTTTATTATGTTCCAAGTCAATAAAAGAAGCAGTATGGGATCTATAATGTATTGATGTTCTTTATGTGGGTTATTTAAAAATTTTAAATGAATGACTATAAGTCAAATGGTTTCTCATAATGATATGAGTATAATAGCATGATTGGATAGTGTAGATGGTTGATTGTTGTAAGTGATTGATGTCTATTGTGTGCAAACTCCTTGATACTCCATTCTACCCCATCTAACTTCAATCGTGGCATGCCTCGGGTGAGAATCCTTGCCCCTCCAGGTAAGTTGAAAATGTCAGTGTTGTTCTACACTACAATGGAGCCTTGTTGGACCCTTGTGTCTAAACCCAAGGTCTCTTCCCTGTTGTCATTTTGTGCCAACATGGTGTTCTCATAATTTTCATCTGAGTGGCAAATATTTTGGCCATCCCCAGGAAAGAATCTTTGAGGGAATCTTCGAGATTCCCAAGGGTATAGATTTTGGCGGTGTCAGAACGGGGTCAAGTTTATAGTCGTTTGACATGATTTCACACCATGAATTCAACGATGATGTTCGTTTCTAAAGTTGAGCATTGCATTTTCAGGCCATCCCCGAAAAATGGAGGTATATGAAGCAGTGTTGCCATGTCTTTCTTTAGATTTGCTAAGATGATGTTTTTATTGTTGATATCCTTATTACCATTATGTTGAAGGATACTTGTATGCTACATCATGTGAGAATTTATTAGCTTGTCATGCTGAAGCAGGGCCCATTTGAGTGAGAGTTCATATTCGAGAATGTCTCATGGAGAGACAAA